>JAAOAY010000210.1:0-96713 GCA_013396255.1 Fusarium sp. NRRL 25303 | reverse complement strand
GTATTACCTTAAGATCTTATCTTAAGACAAATTTATAGCATCTTGAGATGAATTTAGCGGCATCTTAAGATACCATTAGCCGACGTTCTAACAGCTGCCCTTGAGTCTCCCATTAATTGAATAACTTCAATAAAACGTTCAACTACCTAAATATACATAATCTCAAGCGCTGACTCCTGGTGTCTCGCCAATAACAGTCAAAAACTTCTGCGCCCGAGTTCTTCCCTCCTTCAAGTCCTTCAAACCATCAGACAATCCCTCAAGGCCGTTCTTACCCACGACGTAAGGATGCGCTGTGAACCAACCCTCCCGAAGACCTCTAGTAAATGCTGAACCCCATACAGTACCAAGTAGCTTGTTCTTCTCATCCTTATCATGGACCTGGCCAACCATCGAGACGACGATATCTACACTGGGGTCGGCACCCTCGACGTCTTTCTTCATCAAGATGTTGGTCACCTTTGGCTTGCGGCCAGTCGAGTCTGGGGGACCCGCGATGGCTTTGGTGACTGTCTTAACAGTGGAATCTTCTGAGACGCTGTCGAAAGCCTTCCAGCATCGACCATCTGGAGCGCCGCCTTTCTTGAAAGCTTCTTGAATCGCCTGGACTAGCTCCTCCTCAGTCTTGTAAGCGGTGTAGTCAACAAGCGCGTCTCCCTTGCTCTCGTCAAGGAATGGCTTGATGAAAGCACTGCGCTGGCTGCCAACCGCAATAATCGGATGCACATTCGCAGCAGCGGCTAGCTTGATACCATAAGCTCCAGTAGCAGTACTAGCTCCGTAAATAAGAAGAGGACGCTTGGTCTCGGTCTTGGCAAGAGGCGACCAAGGCTCAGGAATCTCAAGCTCCTGGAACAAAGCGCAGACAGACGTGTACGCGGCGAGGGGGATGGTAGCGGCCTCTTCGAAAGATACTGTATCGGGAATATGGAAGGTTGTGTAGTATGGTGCGGTCGCGTACTCGGCAAAAGAACCATTGGGGGTCCTCATCTCGTGGAAAGCGGCTACACGGTCGCCTTTGTGGAAGCCGACGACATTTTCGCCGACGGCCTCGACAACACCGGCGATGTCATCACCAGTGTTGGCATCTTCGCCGAGCCAAACGGGGATCTTCCAGTCCTTGGGGTTGGTACCTTGAGAGTTTAGTATTTACGATGCGAGAACGAAGTATAAGTTGAACTACCTGCGATGACAACCTTGATGAGGACGTCGCCTGGGCCTGGCTTAGGAATCGGAGAGTCGATGATTTCGACGGAGGTATCTTTCTTGACGATTGCTTCTTTCATGGTGATTGTAGTTTGATGTCCTTTCACTTGCTTCTTGTCTCGTAGTACTAAGCTTCCGACGTTGTGATATAAATACTGAACGCTTCTTATAGATGGCACTAGAAACAGTATCACAGTAACGTTATCTAGTACAATTCGCCATCTAGCATGATATGCATGACCTCATTTCTTCGGCATTCGTCCTACATTAGTAATGATAGTGGATCGACATCTCTTTCTATTAATCGTTAGACTCTCCGGGTCTCGGGGTTAATCATGAGTCCGGGACCCGTTTAAGCTTTGACTTTGAGCTTCATGCGTCCCTAGCAGTTCAATTGCACTGGGAACGGTCTAAATATTGTCCCGAAAGAAAAAGCGATGCAATTTCTGTCGACGAAATGTCTCCGAGGTGAGTTGAGGTGAAGTTGGCGATGCCCGTATTTACATGTCAGCACTTTAATGTTGTGGGGTTTTTTGACTTTCGGTTTCGGTTTCTACGCATTTCTAGCTAACACGATGTGTCCCACTTACCCGCAAGGAACTCTCCGTGCCGCACTTCCAGGTGCAGTAGAGTACTCGCATGGAGATTTGTAATCCAGGTGCCCAGGGTGATGTTGAGAAGCATCATCTACACAGTAATATATACCGGCACATTCATTATACGTGCTGGTAGTGAGCAAGACAGTTTCCATTATAAAATTCTCTTCGGTGAATACTTCTCCTTGTATAGGACAAGAAGCACAAAAACCGAGAGTGTGTATCCTGTTTTATGGATACTAACATTATCCACAATCTGCCAACATGGCACAAGCTGATCAACAATTCAATGGAAGAATTCGCCTGGCGTTTCAATAGCGACTGCAACGTACTGCTTTTATCCTGGCAAGACCGAAGATTCCGATAAGAAAACTGTAAGAACGGTAGCGTATCTATAAGCATTAGCGGGAACTTCAGGAAGGGCACAAGTATAGCTTACGTCGCTCCCGCGATGATCAGTTCTTGACTCTTCATTCTCGTGCCACCAGAAATCATCGCAACGAAAAATACCGTCGCACCTCCAACAGCAAACAGCCGTGATGACGTGCTACTTAGGTAAGAGCAGAGAATAACGGGTGCCAGCAACATGATGACAACTATCGGGATCATCAAAGCGCGAGAGATGAGAGCCGCAGATGACCTTGTAGGGATGTAAATATGGGCAGTGTCCCTGGATACTTTCGGGGAGTAGCTCTGTAAACTAAATTAGTATGAAGGAATGTCGTATGACCACAGCAAGGGTTGAAATACTGGGAAGAAGTAATCTCGCACACGGAGAAGATTCTCTGCCACATTGTTCTCTAGTCCTATCATGGCAGATTCGTCTCGGGGACTGGTGCTTAGGAGCTCTTGCGGCGGGTAATTTAAGAATCGACTTTCTGCTCGTGCGATCGATCCCGTACCATTGACCCAGTTCTGTAGGTTCGTCACAGCCTGAGGATCAGCTTGTTCGAGTTCTGATATCTGTCGACTTCTCAATAGGAACTTGTCTAGGCGTGTTAGTTAATCTTCAAGACCGCTAAAGCTAACCTCACCTAGATCCTCCAGAGCTTCGTCGAGCTCAGCAACAACCTTAGCTCGTTCCGTATTCTGATCCCGCTGACAACTTCCCAGGAACAGTGGCCTGTCTTCATCTCTATCAATCTTGTGCAGTTTGCTCTCGAGCGCGACGACACGGTTTTGTTTAAGTAGTAGTAGTCGTGCACGAACATTTAGAAATCTTCGCGCAACGAAAAAGGACTCATGTGAAGATATTAACGACGAAAACTGCGGATATCCCTTGGGGTAGTCCTCGACTTGGGAGCTGTTAGCCTCGCTTACAAGCAATTCATCGACAGCCTTGCTTACTTTGCGGTAATTGCATTACCGGAGCACTCTTGTTCCAAAAAGGTAATAACGGAAGTGAGAAATAGGCCGATGATGGCCATGTCAGATTTGGCCACCTGAAGCTCCAGCGTCTGCCGTTTGTACCTATCCTCGACAATGGCGTAGTGCTGCACTGGCCTAATTCGATATCGGAAGTAGTTGAAGACATGGTTCTTCTTGGAAACCTTGTGGTATTACTGTCCCAAGTCTGTTAACTCTAGTATTGCAAGAATGTTGAAGCAGCTGGAGAAGGATAATAATTTTCACCTTGTTTAGAAGGTTGAAACGCCGCAAGAAAGTGCATTTGTGATTGAAGTTGTACTTTTTAGTGCCTCGAGCTGCCTCTTTGCGACCCCAAGCTTATAGGCTCGGTCCGCCCGCTGAGGCGTCACCTGGGCGTGCGCTCAGCCCCAATAATATCGGGACTTGCATAACTACCAATGCTTATCATCCAACGGTCCAACTTCTCGTCCTTTTCAATCAGACCATACACAAAGACGCTCCTATCGCGATCTTTCAGAATCATTTGAATGGAAGCCACTAACGAATCCTCAGCGCGCTGGGCGCTCATGATTGGAATCAATTATTACCCCAAAGATCGACATCTTAATGGCAGTGTCGATGATGTTAGCGATATCAGGGCCTATCTAGAGCAGCACAGCGCTACGGCTATTCACACATCCGTGCTCACAGCCACTGTACCGAAGGATCATCAATCCACTAAAGATCCACCAGAGACGCCCGATGAGAGGCCAACCAGGGCAAATGTTCTGAAGCAGCTTCGCTTAATCATTGATTCCGCGAAACCCGGTGATCACGTCTACATCCACTTCTCAGGACACGGTACTCAATTACCATCAGATGGCAACGTTGGCGAAACTGGTTTCGGCGAGCTAGGTCTTGTTCTATACGAAAATGGGGAGCATGGTGCTAGCTATTTTCGCGGGCGCTCTCTAGCACAGGCTCTAAAGAGAATGGTCGAAAAAGGTCTCGTTGTCACTGTCGCGTTGGACTGCTGTTTCTCAGGTGCTGTCAGTCGAGGCGATCGAGTCCGGACTATGGAATACGACCCCTCGCTGGATGCCGACAGAACTGAACAAGAGCAAGAATGTAAAGACGCCCTAGGCGTCCCCGGTCGTGATGCAAGGATTGGTAGAGATTGGCTGGTTAATCCCGAGGGTTACACGATTATTACGGCTTGTGGTCCCCACGAAAAGGCCATGGAAGTTCTCGTCGACAAGTCCCAGAAACGAGGCGCCCTCACTTATCACCTTCTTAAAGCGCTTACGACCATGGCAAAGGTGAAAGAGGCTGTGTCGCACCAATCGCTCCATGAAACGGTTGTTTCTCTGATGCAGGCCTCAGGCTGCAGCCAGACGCCAATGCGCTACGGCAATACTCACCTCTCCTTCTTTGGGACACTTTTGGCCCCAGTCACACTGACCACCTTGCCAATATATGAGATAGAAGGTTCGAGGGTTTTTATAAAGGCGGGACGAGTCCATGGCATCTCAATCGGAGACGAGTTCACTGTTCAGAACGGTCTTACAGCTAGCTCAAGTCGGAATTCTCATTCGAAGGTCAAGTTCAGAGTCTCTAATGTTTGGGCTTTCGACTCTGAGTTGACAGTTGCTCAAACCAGAAAAGCAATGTCACCAGCCTTACCCTTCAGCATGAAAGATCTAGGGACCTTGAATGCTACTCAGTTATCGACTGTTTCATCTCAACGCATCAAGGTATGGCTTCCGGGCGAGTTGCCACGAAATACGCAGCTTGAAAATAAGCCAAATTTGTTACAGTACTTCGAGATGATTACAGACAAGGATGGAAGGGATCTTTGTATGTTTGAATTGAACATCAATAAATCGAACAAATACGAAATCGTCGGTGAAGCTCAAGAGAACATGCTTCAGCTACCAACACTCGACGCTACCTTGGACGATTCTTTTCCCAAAATGATGGAGACTCTTCAACATGCTGCAACCTTCAAGTTCTTCGAAGGCTTGGCCAATTTACTTCCATCCACAGAGCTCAGAGCAAAGTACACGCTCAAGCCAATATTGGACTCCGCCACAAACGGAATCTACAAGATTTTAGATGGTGAAGTCTTTGGATTCATCATCGAGAACCATGCAGACCACCCTCTATACATGGCCGTCTTTGACTTTTCTCCTTCTTGGGCTGTAAGCAACCTGATATCAGCTTCAGGAGGAGGCGACTATGTCCTTATCCCACCGGCTCACGGCCAAAATCGTGGCACTAAGGAGATGAAGCTGAAGATGACGATTCCAAAACATCTGAGTCTGCAGGGCCGCGCTCGAGATGTTATCAAGGTCTTTATCACAGACAAGCCGGTTTCATTTCCGGGTATGGTTCTGCCAGGACTGGATGTCAAGTCAAATTTCAGGAACTCTTCCGCAAGCGCAGATATTCTCTCTGATCTTATCAAGCAGTTGAGTACTGGGGGAAGGATGAGGAGTGCTGGAAATAAGGGGGTGTGGATAACGCACAATTTCGTAGTTTGGACATCTATTAACTAGCATTTTACTACCCAAGGTATATGTATAGATGCCGCCCGAGAACAGGACCTAGAAAGGGTCATCCACCAATTCCAACTCACTCTCATCATACTCGCGCCCCTGCATAACCTCCTTGCCGCTATCATCGCAAAGGATGTACTTTCCTCCCCGTACTTCCGACACTGTGTATGTCGATCCATCTGATAGCACCCTGACTATATCATTTGGTCTGAGCTTCGTAGTCTAAGGGAGATTAGCCAAGTATGGGCCTAATGTCAGAGTAACGTGCCGCAGCAAAGCTTCTGATCGATGGGCGACCTCCATCAATCGCCTGTACTTCAGGCGCATCGTGCTGACTATGTAACGGTCAGTGGCGCCTCTCGGTGCTGGAAACAATGTACCTTGACTCGATTGGAGCCTTTTGATCCTCTGACGCATCTCCCATCATGAATGTGGTGGAGTTAAACTCAAACAGATTCGCTGCTACTGAGAGCCGAGGGGCCAATTGAGGTTGTTACCTAGGCTAATACAGTACTAGCAGTAGATCCAGGAGTTAAAGTAGTGCAGGCTAAGCCCAGAAGCTAAGATTTTAGAAGCCAGCAGCGAATGCGGCTCGGCCGACTTGCGACCCAGTCGGCCTGTTGAGCGATAGGCGATACATCACAGAGACGTACTAAGCGATGCGTCATGCAGAAGCAACAGACGGGTAGCTTTAATGCAACATGAGCATTTTCCCACCTATCAGAATGGTTGGATGGTAGGTGAAATTCCTGCGTCGAATCAGCGATTAATATTCTTCCGCCTTATCGGAATTATTGGAGGGTAAGGCTCTTTTTTTAGTGGTAATGACATTATGTAGGTGGTTGCACAACTGCTAAGATAGAACCATTATTCGCTATCTTTTGGTTGCTGCCTGTTTGGAGGCCTTCTTTCCCGTAAGCACACTCGCCATTTCAAAGTGCAAGCCGATGGCTGGCTGACCAAGCTTGTAGTAATCCTCGCTTATGCATAGATGATTATCGCCAAGATAAGGTGACTGACCTACTGGAGGCCTTGTCTAAAAGAATGGCTGGCGGTATCAGCTCATGCGTAATAGCCTAAATGTCAATGCCGGCGAGTGGCTTGGCTGCCTAGATTCATTGTAACAGTGCCTTTTAGGTTCATTTCAATCTGCAGTGCGTACCCAATACCTTGTTTAGTAATGTCTGAACTTGCATGTAGCTAAGAATTGAAGCTTAACATCAACGGGTCTATTTGCTTTTATAATCCTCTCCGACAAATCTTAAGCGCGCAGTGTGACCTCTCCTGTAACCCTGCGAACCTCCGTTAATTTCCTTGAGGACGTGGAATCTGTGCAAGAGATTAATGCCCCGGTAGAGAAGCCAGAGATGAGCATCCGAGACAACGAAGCGAGGATTTCCATGTTGACCGATCGCATCAAACAGCTCAGAGAAGAATTCGCAAGTGGGGAGCACGTGCAGTATTTCAATCAATCTATTGAGCTGCGAAGGGAAATATTGGCATTAACGAAGTCTGAGGATCATCAAAACAAGGCCCTTCAATTACATCTACTTAGCAATGAACTCAGCGATAGATTTGCAGAGACAGACGATCTCGATGATATGACTGAGGCCATAGAGCTTGGGATTCAGGCTTTGGATCTTACATCAGAAGGCGATCCGCGAAGGACTGTATTCCTCAGAAGACTTGAGTTTCTGTTCGAAGAAAAGTACGCGGAGACGGAAGACCTTGCTGATCTCGATGAGGTCATTCGCTACCAAAGACTCTCCATCGACGCCACAGACCCCGGCAATAGTTCGCTGATGGCGGCCTGGATGTTTGTTTTAGGTGCAAAGCTTGACGAGAGGGCAGAAGTAACAGGGGAAATCGCAGACTTAAACGAGAGTGTCGAGATCTTCAGAAAGGTCGTTGAACTGAAGCCTGGGAACCTAAGCGCAAAGAAACTGATCCAAGCCTTGTACAACCGGTATACATGGACCAGCGAGGTACGGGATTTGGAGGAATGCGTTGGGCTGCATCGGCAGATCACTGATTCATCAGATACGGATGTTGGGAGGGTGGAGTGGATGATCATGAAAGCTAGCCATCTTTGTATTCTGCATGAAAGAACCGAAGATGAACATTACCTCGAGGAGGCTTTTTCGGTAGCTAACGAAGCACTAGCCTTGGTCCCCGAGAGCAACTGGAAACCCAGATGGCTACGTTGTCTAGGACGGCTGTTTGGCTGCCAATACCTCAAGACTGAAGGAATGGCAGACCTTGAAGAAGCGATCCGCCTAGAGAGATTAGCACTCAAGCTAATGCCGAATAGTGATGAGGAAGGTTTCACCTTGACAAATCTAGGGAACCGTCTGGGCGATAAGTATCTGAGAACAAATGATGTTGCCGATATTGACGAAGCTATTGATTGCGCCAGACAGTCGTTGGATCTGGAGCCTGAAAAGCCTGAGCGACTGTACAACCTCGCAATAAAATTGGGTGATCGATTCTCAAGAACAGAGGATCTGAATGATGTCGACGAGGCTATCGAGCTTGAGAGGAAAGCATTGAAGATAATGCCAGTGGACCACTCCGAGAGAGCGGACTATTTGAACATTCTAGGTAATCAGCTGGGTGATCGATACAAGTACACGGGAGATCTTGACGATCTAGAAGAGGCCATTCGCAACGCCGAGGAAGCGTTGGGTCTGACGTCAGAGGACCATGCGCTCAGGGCAGCGTGGCTGAACAGCCTTGGCAGCCATTATCTGAACCTTTATACCGCAACCGGAGACGTACATGACTTAGACTTTTCCATCGCAAACTACGGCCGAGCTCTTCACCACGAGCCCTCAGCGACGGAAGATCGCGTCAAAGCCGGCCAAGCAATTCTTTCCAACTGTTCAGATAGTCAGCAGCTTTATGATACTGCGAAGCTCACTGTAAGCCTCATACCTAAGCTTGTATCATGGTCCCACGAGAATCAGGACAGACAGTACGTACTCAGTCAAGTAGTCGGGCTAGCCTCCGACGCAGCTGCAGCTGCGTTGCAAGCGGGTCAATCCCCCATGACGGCCTTACAGCTGCTGGAACAAGGTCGTGGGATCATTGGAGCATCGCTCCAGGACATGCGCAGCGATGTGCAAGATCTGGCGAAGGAGCACCCGGGACTAGCGGAGAGATATCGCGCTTTACAGGCTGAACTGGACAGGCGTGCCGAGCATGGTAGAGCCACAGACACGCAATCACAAGCTTCGATTAACAGACGACACGCTGCTGCCAGGGAGTTCGCTGAGTTGGCTGCTGAAATCCGGGAGTTGCCTGGGTTTGACGACTTCATGCTCTCTCACACGGAAGATGAGATCTATGGTGCTTCAGAGCGCGGGCCGATCGTGGTGATCAACGTCAATAGCCTTCGCTGCGACGCTCTTATTGTCGCAGACAGCCAAGTTCTTACCTTGGAGCTACCCAGTATAACTCTGGAAGAACTTGAGCTAAAGGTAAATCCTTGGACTCTCGCAACTTCTCATACCCTCGAGTGGCTCTGGGATACCATCATGAGCCCCATTCTCAGCATGCTAGGTTTTACTGACCCTCCAATAACGGAGGAGTGGCCACATGTCTGGTGGATTCCAACCGGTCCTTTGGTGCAGCTTCCGCTCCATGCAGCAGGATATCATAGACAAAAAGGTTCCGAGGCAGTTCTCGATAGGGTCATATCATCATACGGATCGTCGATTCGCAACATCATCCGTGGCCGGCGAGACTCATTCCAGTCATCCAGTTCTGACCAGGCATTGCTAGTTGCGATGAAGCACACGCCAGGCCATGACACGCTGTCCTTTGCCAACGAAGAAGTAGAATTGATAGATGGTATCATCCGCTCCATGGAGTTGAAGTCAATCATACCCCAACGTACTAAGCAAGAGGTTGTGCGGTATCTCCCAGAATGCAAGATCTTCCATTTCGCTGGTCACGGCCTGGCTCATCCAGAGGACCCATCGAAGAGTTCTTTACTTCTAGAAGACTGGGAGAATGATTCGCTCAAGGTATCTGACCTATTAGACATAAACATTCGTCAGAACGCCCCCTTTCTTGCATACCTTTCAGCATGCGGCACTGGCCAGATCAAAGATGAGACATCCTTCGACGAGAACATCAACCTCATCAGCGCGTGCCAGATCGCTGGGTTCAGGCATGTCATTGGTACTTTATGGAATGTGCAAGATGATTTATCGGTTGAGATGGCCAAGATGACATACCAGGAGCTACAGAACTCGGGTTTATCTGATGAGTCTATCTGCCGCGGGCTACACAGAGCAACTCGCGAGTTGAGGAGAAGGTGGATAAAGAAGCATGAGACTAGTCAGGGTTTAAGAACTGCTACTGGCTCTAATAGCCATGAGGCTGCCAAAGTATCTCTATCGCGGTCAGCCAGAGACGCATCTTTGATCGGTGGTTCGGACAATAACCTTGGGTCGGCGGATTGGGCACCGTACATACACTATGGAGTGTAGGTTACTACTATTTACGGTCTTATAAGTAGCTACAACGAGGGTTCGGTTATCTCGGCGTGACACATGATTTTTGTCCTTCTCCAAGTTGTAAGATAACCTTGTGAACAAATGACCTGAAGTTCTAAATTACGATGCTTTTCTTTTCTCTTCCCTCGCTGATAGACCAATCAGCTTCTGACTCCGCCACCTCATTTACCAGAATCGCATCGACCAACAGCATATCTCAAGCAACGCTATTGGGGCTAAGCTAACCGCCCAACATTAAACACCAATGGGCTATAGACACAACGCCGAAGTCCTGCATCCTTGGCCAGTTCTCGACCGCTTCCCCACCTACTTTTTACACTTGGCGCCTCCAAGGCAGAGTGGTTTACCTGGCGTGGCTGCAGGTCGCATCATTAGCCAGCTACTCTGGCTGCGCCGATCTCCATTTGACCATTTCCAGCGGTAATATCTTTCGGCATTCTATCTTCGTCTACAACTTACGATCTGGCCTGGGGATGGTGCCAATTCATCATCATACCGCATTGAAGTTACTTCACGAATACTCACAAAGCACAAGATCAATGCTACCCTCGCCATTCTGAGCCAAGTCCCTCTCTTGGCCATGTTTGACACTTATCCACCCCGAGAATGTCCACATCTAGAGGGCCGAATCATGATGCTGCCCAAGAGGGTGGAGGTTGAGGCGAGGATAACAACTACCATGCCTATCACAAGCGGCATTTTCAACCATCCAGTTGTTATCCTCTCAAAGGAGATATATCATGGAAAAGTGGCTGTTTGTGTTGTCAGTCTCCGCACTTCCATCGTTACAGCTTGCGTTGGTGTATAGCATTGCTAACAAACACCGCCGCTAGGTGACGAGTTTTGACGATACCCCAATCGAGAATCGTCATCCAGATCCCGCTCGACGACAATCCTACCTCCCAATAAGTCCAGCCAGACACCCAGATACCCGCTGCGATCTTATCGCTGCGCACGGAAAGACGATGAAAAAGAGGTCCTACGTTAATATCAAGGATGTTCACGAAGTTCCGTTTGTAGCTCTTCGCTCCTGTTGGCGCGACAATGATCTCCACTTGGAGACAATGTCCTACCAGATACTTACTTCAGAATTGTGGAAGCAGAATCTTGGGGGACTGGCCACTAGATTGAAAGGCCATGGCATATTCGAGCGGGTAGCCCAGTCGACTTGCAGCGAAGCTCCTGTGCCTGTCCGTATTTCCCATCCAGGTCAAGGACTCACCCAGGACCTTGGTCGTGGTACGAATTTTGCCAGGATATCTAGTTCCCCTCTGTCAGCATCTTATGGAACATTCATCCAAAGCTCGGCGGCGTCAGTTCCCCAATCGTATGCTACGGTCCCTACCACTGTGAACGCCGCGAGAGACGATCATTATCCAAGCAGGGTACATCAATTCCGGCCATCCGTGGTAGCAAGGCACGACGATGCTCCATCACAGCAAATCTATTTAACAACGGAGCAGCGGCATTACGCTGAGGACCATCCGGAAACAGATCCCCCATTTTGGCTCAATCTCGTAGTCATCATATGTTTGCTGGTAGCCGCTTGGTACTGGCTTGCCAATGCAACTGGGGATTGACATACAGGCGGTTTTGATGCTTGAGCAAATAAACCCGAGTGGCAGTACGTTTTTTGTTTAGTTAAAGTCCTACAAGGATGGTCTACAGAGATGATAGAGAGGCAGGAAAGTGGGAGATATATTCAAATGGCAGACGGATAAGAGGCAAAGTTTGGAGACAGAATAGTATGTGGTATATTATGAGGAGATACTCTGATGGCCTCAGCATAAAGCATATTTTTTTACATTGAATTTGACTGACGAGCTTGTCATTAACCAGTATTATCAGGTCTTGACAGCGAAAATAATCGGCGTGTCTCCATAACATGCATACAGACTCTCGAACGGGCCATTTGCCCAGACTTGCTCATTATTTTACGACTACAGGTGGTGTTCCCCCAAAGCTTGCCTCACCATCCTCCGAGTTGTAGAATCGAGTGTTCGGCTGGATCCAGCGTCTGATATATAAGCAGGCTACAGTCTGGGACAGTCGCAGACAAGTCCAACCATTCTCAATACACTACTCCATCACTACATATTGTTTGAGAGTAAGACAATTGTAATCTCAGGTATTCATACTGAATCTTGATCAAGCCCTCCATCTTAATACAGCTCAACAAGCCCTATGTGCATTAGTCGCACATAGGTACGTCGACATAGTGTCTCAAACCACCAATATTACCAAAAGCAATACCATTGTTGCACGTAGCACTGCAAGGGTTATCCTCCGCAAGCTCCTCAAGAACCTCGCCATCAAACTCCTCTCCATTAATGCTCAACTTTGCCCCACAGTCGTTGAAGTCTGCATCATCGCCAATAGGCTCTCCAGCATTGAAGATGGTGGCCGTGCTGCCGCACATGTCGAACTGAGGTGCGCGGTTGGCAATGGAGCACCAATTTTCGTTGAGAGTATCGGTCAAACTGGCTGACCGGCTTTCGTCACATGGGGATCCTGCGGCAAAGGCGACGTAGTACACGTCAGGTGGTGCATCGCCGAGACCAGCTACAGCAAAGACTCCGAGACAGACATTTCCTGCTGCAGCTAGAGCTGGAAGGGCGAGGAGGGCCAAAGAAGATCGGAGCTGATAATATTAGTCTCTCCTTACTTGTCACATGGTTGATTCCAGGACTTACTGAGATCATCGTAGGTGTTGGAGGTAAAAGATGGTTCAGAAGTTCTTGTTTCTTTGACTTCGGGATGAGTTAATTGGAATGTTTGCTGAGCAAGTGAAAGCAGTGGGAAATCAACACATATTTATAGTCCCCCAGATATCACTTTACCGGTCCTTTGATAGCTGTGATTAACCTGCTTCAGCCCGGATTCGGCCTCAAACGGACTAAGGCAGCACAGCGAATCCTTCGGTCGCCATGACACATGATTCAAGAAGTAGACTGGTCATGCTGTGATATCTCACAAACTAATCTTCTATAGTAATCAGACTGCAACTAAGTGTAAGGTTAGACCTGCATAGCTACAAGCGGCTGAGATCTACATGGAGCTGAGTACCCGCATTCGCCATCGAGATCCTTGGCAGTCTTACGGCCCGCTCCCTAGACGAGATGTTGAGTATCTATTGGCTGCCATAGTGCAGTGCAGCGCTTGATCTCGATATCCAGCTGCATCATCGGAGAATTGCCTCATTTGCCGATTTCTTAGTACAGGCTTTAATGCCAAGAGACGATAACTTGCCGACTTCCTGTCAGCAATCCTTCATCGTAACACAATAGAGGTCAGGATTAAGTGAATATAGCTCATGCAAGGTGATTAATGTGATACGGTTTATAACGGGCAGCAGGTTGCCGCTCAGAGGTCATGTGTTTTCCTTGCATACATGCCTCTGTGAGTACGCAGCTGGTCCAAAAGTCAAGGGAGGCAATTCTCCCGGTCACAGGCAAAGTCAACTCTTGCCATATGGTAATGCTGTGATGGGCGGATAGCGGCTTTGTTTGAAACGAGGTTGTTTGGACTGCTTAGTAGCCCAGGCATAGTGTCTGTCACGCTTTTGCTCGCCTACCTTAGTGGGCTGGCGCGAGGGTCCGAGAGCTGGTCCCCAGGGCATAGCGCATGGAAAGAGCTTGTTTTCCAGCGCGTTTGCTTGGCACGGCGGCATTTTAACAAGAGAGACATGGTACGTGATGACGTCGTCTAAAATCCTTCATTACATTCCAATCCTTTTCTGTCTCGTGTTGCGGATTATTACGGTTAAGGTTTGCCGGCTCAAGGACTATCTACGGTTTGTTTCGGTCAATGTTTCTCTCTGGTAATATTAGAAAGCGATGTCAGCCGCTCTGGTTTACCACCAGACCACGGCTTTTACAATTGCTTTCAATTTGACAAGTCAACAGATTCTTTTGACAAAACAGACATAGATAATTGATGTGGGTAAACTGGATCAAAGAGTGCCATTTAAGCTTGAACTTAACATTTTAGACTTATCACTTCACGGACTGTAGACATCATCGTAGGACTGGGGTAGCACCAGCAGAGTCAGCACTAGCTGACAACACAGAGCGCGGGGGTTCTATTGCCTCGATTAATTCCCAAAGAAAGCACTGATCACCAAGACTCCTCATTCATATCTCCTTGCCTGTCGATAGGACCATGTACGGCTGGCCGGGTCAGCTGGACCTAACACGGCGCTGCTTTTCGGACTTCTTCCCGCGGATCTATGGATCCTCGGATCCTGCCGTTCCAGCTCGGTCAGAGCCAACTCTGATTCGTCAGACATGCGTGCTCTTACGGGCTTCTCAATCGAGGTCCATGGGGGTAAGGACATGCGAGTCGGTGCACACTTCGAGAATTGTGGGCTGCTTCACGACGCTATACCCGTCCACGTCAAATCAGCATCACAGACCTCAATAAAATGCTAAAAGGGACCTCAAAATCCATCTGTAGATTTGGCCACAGCTGTTGAGACTGCGTGAATTCGAGCTTCTGCAGTCCCGAGGCGCGAGTGGCACATAAATTAGATAAAATAGTAAGCTACTATAGAATCCTTTCTTTAAAAAGCGTTATCGGGTTGCAAAAGATGTTTAGGTCTGTCAATCTCAAGCTCTCTTCCAATGGTTGATCAGTCGATTCAATTAGTTTCCAACCTTTGCTACAAACTTGTCCAGAATTTCATTCACCTCATCTGGCTTCTCTAGCTGCAGCCAATGTCCACCAGTAAGTTGCTCGACTGTAAGATCGGGCACGAAAGGGCGCATCTGCTCCGGGATATTCATTGCGGCGGTAATGACGTTCGTGGACGCTATTAATAGCGTTGGGTGCGTTAGGTTATGGGAAGCCGCTGTGATTTCTAATTTGTTGTTAGTACAATATGGAATCGAAGGTGCCAAAGAGTAATGTCCAGGTATGTGAAGATGCAGAAAATAGGAGTAGATCCTACTCATGGAGGGCTAGTGACATACTTTGCTCATCTTCTTCGTTAATGTTACGCAGACCAGCTCTATACCAGTTTATCGCAGGTCCATAGCCACCTTTCTCCTTCGAGAATGCGTGTTCATAATGTTTATGATCCTATTCCATATACGTTAATTTTCATGTGGCATCATGTGACAAGGGTCTGATGTCTACCTCTGATGACAAATATGCTGGCAACTTTGTAGTCTTGCCATTAGTCAACCAAGAGCGTAAACCGCCCAGAGCGCCCTTGTATTTCTTGGTGATCTCTTCGTCGGTACTGAAGTATAGGCATTCTACCGATTCGGACTGCAGTTTTTCCAATAGCTTAGCAAGTCAAAAGCCAATAGCTTTGGAAGGAACTTACATGTTCATCTAGAAGTCCAGGAGCATCGTCGTCATCGAATAAAAGGAAGTACCCAAGGATCGAAAACCCGAGTTTTGCTTCCACCGATCTATTGATTTGTTGTACAGCGGCGGTAGTGAGGCTACGACCAGGGGGCATGTATCCGTGGTCGATGAACACGTAGCTTGAAAAGCGATCAGGATGATAATTCCCTAGTCGCGACAGAAGGAAACAGCCCCTGGACGATGAAGGTTTAGCATCGTTACAGTCCTCTATCCATTTAGAGTGGTTTGAGTGCTACAACCAGAAAGGAAAATTAGCTTAACATACCAGTCATGTGCCACGCCAATCAACCTTTCAACGCCCTCTAATATCAAAATTTCAACAATATCATCTGCCATATCCTCACCTTTGTACATCTCCAACTCAGTCGGTTTTGAGGTCTCCCCGAAGCCAAGTAGGTCTGGTGCTATGATGCCATAGCCCTTCGCTTCGAAGAAAGAAATCTGATGGTGCCAGTGATACGAGGTAGAGGGGAAACCATGTAGGAAGAGAAGGTATCGAGCATTTGGGAGCTGGGGCGGGATATGAATGTAAGAGTAGGTGAGTGCGCGGTTTGTAGTATGGGTTGAGTGGGAGAAAACCATGGTTGATTCTAGTTATTGGACAGGCAGTAAATTGCCGTATGATGAGCGTCTAGTAATGGTAAAGTTGAAACTGCTGGACTTATATATGTACGGTCTTGGAAGTGAAGAACGAAGGATTGGAATATTGCAAATCAGACGCGTTCATATGCCTATATTTATATGCCAGTCCCTTCTAGCAAAAGACCGAAACTCTCGGCATTTACAGATTCCTGATTTTGTTTAACTGCAGAGGGAGTATCTTACCTACCAAGCTGTCAGCAGTGGCGTAGCAGGGAAAACAATGGGATTATGACACTTTTTGCCGATTGAAGTTAGTGATGCAACTTTTCTGTCTGGCTTGGGGTTTGGTCATCGAATCAAAACACGAAAGTTACGCTTTGAAGACTGCGATTGGTTACGGTGTTCCACATTCATGTATGCGTCGTTGACCAATGGTAGAAAGCTGGACCAGTAAGCAATTTCTGACCTTATATCTTGGAGTATTTTGTGTGAAGCCTTTGAGGTCAGGTAAACTAGACCCAATTAATCTGTATTTTGATAAGAATCAACTATTAATGAACTGTTATTATTCAATCAAAATGCCGCAAAGACGTCATTTGAGTTGTAAGCTGATACATAGCACGAGCAAGGAGATGATACCTAGTAGATGAACTGCCAACTTCAAAATCCGGTCTGTCCCGACTAAAAGCAGGGAGTGTCATATCGTGCCTCGCTAGGAAGTTCTCAAGCATGGAGCACCCAGCCTGGATGTGCATCTCGACCCGACTATCGATATCCAGAAGAAATTCTATATAACTGAAGAGAACGCTCGCCAAGACAGCAATCTCTATACTTCGGGGAGATCCATCAAGCCGACTTTGGAGATCTTGGATGGCCATGCTGTAATGCCGTATTGAAAAGACTATAGCTGGAGTGCTTTGCCATACATCAGGATGGTAGCGCCTGCTAGCCAAAGCCCCGATTGCTAGGGCCGCGTGATGTAATGCTGATTCTGCGAGAGTGCCCTGAACGATGATGTCTTCCCACTCGGCGACTTCAAAAAATAAAGAAAACTCCCCAGCGCACACGACCCGAAAGTACTCCATGTGCTGATACTCGCCAGCCAGTAAAGGCTTGGCAGAAGGGTATCGCAGGCTACGAATGAGAGGAGTTGGCGTGTACTGCGGTGCCCCGAGGGGAGCTGACGAGGCAAAGTCACATTTCCATCCCGCTCTGATACAGGGTGAGCAAGCTGGTCTGGCCTCGTCACACTTCTTATGCCTGCTTCTACTGCTGGATTAACAAGGTGACGCCATGGGGTATGGAGGGGCCTCCTTACTTGCAGGTCAAGCATCCCGTGGTGACTCTCTTAGTACCCCGAGCACCATGACGTAATTTTCTTATCATTACTTGTTCGTCTTGGTCGCGACTTCAATTGTGACGATGAGCTGTTCTGTATATCGGCTAAAGTGAAGGCTCAGGATGTGGGATTGGTGAGTGAGAATTAATTAAATAACGCATAAGCCTCGAGGAGAATTATGCTTAGAGCCATCGTTGTCCAATCACAACAGCTAAAGCGTAAGTTGGTGCATGTAAATTTCTACACTTGAGGGAAAGCGACGAGATTATCCGATATAACCACCTAGGTAACTGCATACAGCTCGATCGAGATCCATATTGGTCTTGTTGCGTCGCATTAAACTACCGATCCCATTGAGCAGTTGTGATAGAAGAGTAGGCGAAATAAATACGAATCGCGCTCCAGATAGGCTGGGCCATTCTCCGGGACTGGATTTACCACGCTTATATGGCTAAGTCGTCATCTATTTTGCACTCTTTTCCTGCCTGTAATAATTCCTGCACTATAAAGTCATCAAGGTATCCCGGGAGAAATAGAACAACCTACAAAGTCATCATGACTTTAAGCATGAGCCTTTCGTGCCCCGTATGACTGTTGTTTGGGACATTCTTTTTTTTAATAAGGCGAGAGAGTGTGCAAGCATTTCAGTGTAAAGAAACCTTAATCATAGGGATGCACCGATTGGGGGTATGTAGATGCTAGGGTGAGCTGAGAGCCTGGAGTCCAGGCTGAGGCGGGCTGAGCTTGGGCTAATGTGACTGAGCACGCCCGTTTTCGAGATCCTTATTTTGAGCGCTAATTGTTATGTCGATGCATCTAATCATGGTAAATCTATAATATTAGAGACCTTTGTATTGAATGCTATTACTACTTAGCTCTTTGGTTAAAATACACTACCTGCAGTTTTATAGCACCATTTAAGATATGAAGCAGGTTTTGGTATTAATATAGTCAGTCAATTCAATTACTAAATCTAATATTTTACAATTTCCGTGTGATTTACTGTTGGCCATTGTAAAAACCAGTGCCTCGCTTGGACCACACAGATGCCCCTCCTTGCCGGCAAGGCACCCAACAAGGCACAGATGTCTGCCTTGCTGCGCCACCAAGACGGATTTAAAAACCTGCCAGGACGCATATCATGAGGTGTGAACTTTCAGAGTTCCTAGAATTGTGAATATAAAGCATTATTAAAATTATGCAAGTTCTCTCTGCTAATTTAAGCTCTCAGCCACAAGTCTGAACTGCAAATAACACATCCAGCTCACAACTTAGACATTATACCAAAATACCTGACCGATTACTACAGCCTAAAGGCTTTCCAGATATATTATCCATGAAGTCCCCTATGGCCGCATTCGCATCTGGGATTTCTGACTCTGGGCCAATCTATCGAGGCGAAATCAACGGCCCGGTGTACGGTCCCCGGCTGAGTCGACTGCCTCGCAATGCGGCATCAACCTTATGCAGCGTCTGTCTGGACTTCGAGCAAAATTATGCCCGTCCTGAAAATTTCTCAAAGATTAACGACAATGACTTCAGAATATATATTCACCACAGGTCACTGCCAGCCCTCAAAGGTTCAATGCAGAATGGCTGCCAACTATGCAAACTTCTATACAATGGATATGTGCATACTTGCTATGCACTACGCAAAATGGAAGACGAGGACAAGTCACTGAGAGTAATCGAATCCCTCATCAATCAACTAGAGCCCAGTCGGCCACAATTGCACATCGTATTCAGCCCTGGGCATCTTCGTGGCCCTTATTGCCTTAGCATAATTATGAAACATGCTACCCCGTTGTCCTACCCATTGGTACGGACGGCTCAGTTTGCTGTTGGAGTAAAAGCAGGAAAGAGAAACACCTATCGTCCCTTGAGTGTCTCTTTAGTGCTAACCTATTGTTCAGACGAGCCCCCATTTGATTCTCAACGAGAGCTACCACGGGGAAGACAGTGCGATGCTACAGCCGATTTGATCCTTGCTAAAAAATGGGTTACAAACTGTCAAAACCATCATCCAAGTTGCAAAGTGGTTCCTGTTCGCAACCCGACACGTCTCCTGCAAATCATCGACAACACTACGAGCATCAAACTTGTGCTCACAAATCCGTCACAAAGATACAAATATGTTACGCTCTCCCATAGATGGGGTGATTTCAAGCCAGCTTTAACACAAAGATCCAACCTTCGAGAGCATATGCGTGGAATTCCAGTCGGAAATCTACCTGCTACATTCCGGGATGCTGTTATTGCCACGAACCGACTAGGATACCAATACTTATGGATAGACTCGCTTTGTATCGTACAAGACGATCAGAAGGACTGGGAAGCCGAATGCCCCCGGATGTCCTCTGTGTTCCAAGGCGCTACTCTTACTATTGCTGTACCTGGAGCTAAAGACTCGTCCGTGGGGTTTTTACATAAACGCCCGTTGCACGGTAACCCTGACTATCAGCCTTGCGAACTTCAGTACCGCGATTTTCAGGGTAACCCTATCAACACGATCAAAATTTGGTACCCCGGGTTTCACCGTATGAAGGCGCCACCCATAGATCTGAATGAACGTTTAGCTCGTGTAAGGGATGTTTGTTTCCTTCACGATCATCACAAGTTCTTGGAAAGGAACCCGAATCGGTTCTGATAAACCGCGGATGGGTAGTCCAAGAGAGAATGCTTCCTTCGCGTATTCTTTACTTTGGGTCTTACCAAATGTATTTCGAATGCAGTTCTCTTACCCAAGATGAGTGCACTCATGACAAGTTGAAAGATTTCTTGCATTCCAAATCCATTCTACCCTCTTATTCGTGGATGAAGTCACGATGGTGGTTCAGTTTCATCGAGGAGTATTCCCAGCGTGCTCTGACTTTTAGCAGTGATCGCCTCCCAGCTATCTCAGGCATAATTCATGCATGCAAACCCCCCCCTGGAGAGGTTTATCTAGCAGGAATCTGGAAGAGCAGACTCCCTGAGGCACTTTTATGGCGTGTCACGAAGAGAACAGAAAACACCGAAGGTCCGATAGTTGCCCATATGGTCGATGGGACTAACGGTAAATCATCGGCCATCGTTACCCAGCAGAGCTACGTAGCACCTAGTTGGTCTTGGGCTTCCGCCAACCACAAAGTCCGCTTTGAAGACTTTCAGTTCAGGAGATTCGGGGGAGTATCCACTCTTGAGTTCATTTCATGCTCGACGACTTTGGTCGACTCATCGGCCGATGCTGATCCATACGGTCGCGTTCAAGCGGGCTATTTGGAGGTTCGTGGTAAGCTGTGCAAAGCTGCCGTGACCCAGACGTCAGATCCAAAGTTTATGAAGGCCTGGAAGTTATCATCACAAGGGATCTTCCAAGCACCAGCAGAGTTCTTTCCCGATAATATTTCAGAATTACTCTCACAGATCACGACTGACATAAATAGACCCTCCGAAAGCATGGACCCAGGAGGCGCCTTTCCCGAACTGTATGCTTTATCGGTTGGGACTACTGGAGGCTATTATGGCTTCGGGCTTCTTATCACGCCGATATCCAGAACCAAGAATCATTTTCGAAGAGTTGGGCTTTTAACATTTACCGGCCATCGTGGAAAGCATCTAGAAGACATGGCTATATGGTTTGGCGAAAGCCAGATAGAAGTGCTTACTATTTTTTGAAAGTACATAAACAAGTGTTGAACCAGATTATGTTAATTCAGGGGACAGGGTGCGCGTTGCTCGAACTAAGAATAAGTAGATTTTCTGTTATATAGAAGCTATACTATTATTTATCTTCATTTATTCAGGACATATTACAGAGGCGACAAAGGCCATAAGAGACTTAGCAGCTTTGAGTAAATGATATACTTTAGGTCATATAAGGTTGTATTAGCCGAAATTAGTTTATAGTCCTAAAAGTAAGAACAGGAGCCAGGGCATAAGCACAGCCAGTGCTAACTAAGGACAGGTTGAGGGGGCTGACAGAACGCCCGAAAAGCGGCAGTGTTTGGCAGACACGTGTCGCTTGAGTTTCGTCTTATGATATCCAATCATCCACTCTTCACTTTCCCAGCTCTCCTGTATCTATTGTGAAAGTGAGAAAGTCTCGTTTTCAGAGACTTCTAGATTTTTCTGACTATCTTCGATATTTCTGCCTGACTGAAGCTTTCTTTCCCCATCCTGCAGGACAGAAATACAGATTTTAGAGCGTGGCTTAGAAGCTTCCATCCAATTCCTATATCTGCGTGGCCGGTACTCTAGGTACTTTCAGAGAAGCCATTCACTTTCAACCAGGAAGCCAGTTCTTGGAAACTAAAGGGATGAGAATTGGAGAAGAACGTTTACGATTCGATGGTCTAGAAACTTAAGCTTCCCAGTGCTAATGCTGGGGTCGAGTGGATGTGAATCCGTCGGACCTAGTGTTGGATCATTAAGGGCATGACATAGAGTTGTGTCATGCTTAATGTAGTCTAGTATTATGGAAGGTCCAAGTCATAATGGGTTTCTTCTGCTGTTCTCTAGTGGTATATCTTAGGTGTAGGAATGGTGGTATTGGCGGTGACATATCTCATTGTTGCGACTTTGTAGCGAATCTTTTCGTCTGGGAACTTGGCTGCTTATCGCCTGTTAGCTTTCTACAGTTGCCTTTGTCGGATGGCTATACATACCGGGACTAGGACTCCTGATGACGGCAGAGGTACTCCCCTCGTACTCTAATGGATAGATTACATTATAGTCTCCCTTAATAGATCCGTGTAGCTCTACGGCCTTCCCGGTGCGATACCTTTGGATGAATTTCGCGATTTTGCGATAGATAGTGGCTTTATTTAATGATCGTTCCTATTTCTCTAGCACACTGTCGTTTCTCTCTCAAGCGAGATCGTCCATATCCATGCGGACATATCCCAACTTAGCTGACATTTAGACACACGTGCATGAAGAATCAGATTTAATACGCATTGATATGGCTCTCGAGAGCCCCTGTTGTGTCTCGGAGGACAAAAAGAAAAGAATAAAGTTTGAGCCTAATAGATACCTAAGAGCTTTTAAACCAATCAAAAATATAGTGGTGAACCAACACGACGTCGAGATTGGCGTTCTCTTGGTACCAAGTAGAGTCCACTATATAACATCTGAAAGACGATTTTTCCTCTTTCAATCCCTTTCAGTAATCGCTCAGTGCTGTGTCTGGGCGACGTTTGTGCTCAGTGCCATGGCAGTGTGATAGTTAGTACAAGACCCACCATACGCCTTGAGATTGTCACCATCACCGTGATACATGTGCAACGAACCGCTTACGACATATCATCCTCGCTGACAATCCCCTCACTACTTCTCGCTATTCCATCAAGTAACATCCATAATCCCTACAAGCTTAGAAATCGCTCCATCAGCAGATCTCGGATATCCGAACCTCTCCAGAAATTACCCAAAACGGCAAGACGGGTCTCATCAGATAATCCAACGTCGCTAGTTTCAAGTTTCACAGCCTATGACAGCTAAGCATTTGCGAAATGCTGACGGGATCTACAAAATTATCGAAAGGCGTACGATTGACATGCCAAGGTGATTAAATAGCCCCACTGATCTGGACATAGAGGGCGCGAGGGTAGCATTGGTTGATGGAGATATATGCGAATACAAAAATGGAGACATTATGGGATGTAGATATTTAAGATGGCCTTGGTGACATCAAGAATGGAAAACACAAACAGCCAATCTCGCAGTATTACAAGATGGGATCTCTTTATCACAACGACGAGCTTGAAGCAGTATGCTCAGCTCTCCAATCCATCACCCAACGCTTAGCATCAACAACGCAAGATGTTAAAACCGACCCTATCATCAAAGTCGCACAACCCTCAGACGTTCCCTACCTCCAAAAGATAGGAACACCAGGTCAAGCCCACTCAATCGACCAAGTCCTCCAGGAAGCCTTTACCGCATTCGACCACCGCATGCGCGTCAACCATCCTCGCTTCATGGGCTTCATCCCCTCTCCTACATCGCCCGTAGCTTGGCTAGGCGACATAGTAGCCAGTGCATTCAATGCACTCGGTGCTTCAAAGCTTCAAGCCTCAGGACCTGTTGTTATTGAGAAGACGTTGATTGAGTGGTTGGCGGGGAGGGTTGGGTTTCCCGCCAGTGCAGGGGGGATCTGTGTCTCTGGTGGTTCAATGGCGAATCTGATGGGGATTGTGCTGGCGAGGGATCGTTTTGTGCCACGTGGTGAAACGGGCAAGGCAGTGGCCTATCTCTCGGACCAGACGCATTATTCTGTTGCGAAAGCTATGAGAATGCTAGGGTTCGATAAAGAGCAGATCCGACGATTGCCTGCGGATGAAGACTTCAGACTTGATCCAGTTCTTTTGGCTCATACGATCCAGGATGATCGCAAAGCCGGTCTTGTACCATTTTTGGTGGTTGGGACTTGTGGAACAACAAACACAGGCGCAATCGACCCTCTACCCGAAATCGCAGAGATTTGTAAGAGGGAACAGATCTGGCTGCACGTCGACGGCGCTTACGGCGCTTCAGCAACCCTATCCGCGACACGCCACGGGACAGTCGATGGCCTCAAGTACGCCGACAGCATGTCATGGGACGCGCACAAATGGCTCTTCCAAACCTACAGCTGCGGTCTTCTCTTGGTAAAGGACAAAGCGAACCTGGTCCGAAGCTTTGCGAACGAGGGAGATTATCTTCGCGATGGTGTAGCGATTGAAGATGAGGATATTCCAAACTTTTGGAACTACAGCATGGAGCTCACGAGGCCTGCATCGCGGGCTATGAAGTTGTGGTTTACACTCAGGGTCATTGGTGTTGAGAGGATTGGGGAGATGATTGATCATGGATTCGATCTTGCTGAGCGGGCGGAGCAGGAGTTGAGAAAACTACCTGACTGGGAGATTGTCAGTGCTGCTAGCTTGGGCGTTATAACATTCCGTTATGCGCCTGAGGGCTTGACGGAAGATGAGCTTGAGACTATCAACACTGGTATCTCAAAGAGTCTAATCTCGAGTAACAAGGCTGGCATCTTGACTACCAAGGTTCGAGGAAAAGTAGCTTTGAGGATTTGTGCATTGAGTCCGCAGTTAGTGCTGGACGACATGTCAGAGATAATCCACGAAGCCAATCTTCTCGCCACAAAGAGCACAAAAGCTAGCAATGGAGTAAAACATTAGACTTTTTCTTTTATCAGATTAATAATGAAACAATCATGATCAACATCAGATTCCAAAGAATTACAGCGATATCGCATCTGATAAGATATGTGCTGATAAAGATTGGTGTAGGGTGAGCTCGGTTTTCCGAACCGAGCTACTCCGAAGCCGGGCCGGATGTAAATGGAGACGATTGATAAGCGCTGATTGGCGCTGCGGGTTTGGAATCAAATTGCACCGTCTCCGCAGACGCCGCAGGCACCGCACGTGTTTTTCTCCCTTCTGGAACGCGTTGTTCGGCATTCACACCGTCTAGAGATAAGTCAGTCCACATTTGCGTCACCGCCCTCAAAGATGCCGCCAACAATTCCATGAGTCAAGAGCACTAATTACATAAATTTACTTTTTCTTTAACTTGCTCAGCCGTGAACACCGATGTTTATCACGGTATCAGCTAATATGGCGCTAAAATTTGATGATTTCCACCTTGTTCCATGACCGGGCCTTGCCCCTGATAACGCGGGCTCCACAACTGATTGCTTTTTCCTGAGCCGTCCCGTTTCTTTAGTCGCGTTCCGTCGAAGCTTCTCGTTTTTAAACCTTTTCTCCCTCCCCTTCTTTTCGTCCTTCTAGATTTCTTCAATTGATATCACCAAAAACAATCTTCACAATGTCTACAGCTTTTGTTCAGCGCCCTGCTCCCGAGTTCTCGGCTACTACCCTCTTCCCAGGAGGCGAGTTCAGAGACATCAAGCTCTCTGATTTCAAGGGACAATGGTACGATTTCACGCTCCCCTCCCCTGAGAACCTGGATGGACGGGTATACTGACTGAGATTCTGTAGGGTCGTTCTCCTCTTCTACCCCATGGACTTCACCTTCGTCTGCCCTACCGAGATCATCCAGTACAACAACGCCCTCGACCGCTTCCGCGAGATCAACACCACCGTCCTCGGCGTTTCCACCGACTCCCACTTCACCCACCTCGCGTGGGTTGAGAAGCCCCGCAAGCAGGGCGGTCTGGGCCCCGACCTGGAGCTCCCCCTCATCGCCGACAAGTCCACCAAGATCTCGCGCAGCTACGGCGTGCTCATCGAGGACGAGGGCATCGCTCTCCGCGGCCTCTTCATCATCGACCCCAAGGGCGTCCTCCGCCAGATCACCGTCAATGACCTCCCCGTCGGCCGCGACGTCGAGGAGACGATCCGCCTCGTCAAGGCCTTCCAGTTCACCGACGAGTACGGCGAGGTGTGCCCTGCCGGATGGCAGGAGGGCGGAAAGACCATGAAGGCTGATCCCAAGGGAAGCCTGGAGTACTTTAATGAGCAGGGAGAGAATGGTGAGTCCCGGAAGCGACCCAGGACTGAGTAAAATTGGAACTGGACACCATTCGTGGACAGCGCAAGAACACTTGTTTGACTAAGATTTGTAATATTACAGGAGCTAAGGCATAGATGTTAGATTCCAATGAGACTCGAATTCCAATCAACACCCGCCAGTAAAGAAAGAGAAGAAGAAAACAGACCGCGCTGCTACCGGTAGCATATGACGAACGATCCAACGCGAATAATAACGAAACGATCCTTATGTTTATGGAGGGCGATGCACTTGTGTCGATTGGGTGCGACCGGTCGTCTTTGACGAGATACGATTAGAAAGTAGACTTAGAATTAGACTATAGACATTCCTTGAACAATGTACATTGATTGACTATACTTAACCGCCGATTTGATCGTGATCTAATGTAATGCACGGCATTGATAATTGCACCGTTAGTGAATCGTGTTCCCACTGTGAGTGCCCGAAACGCGTCGTACTCAACAAACTCAAAATCATCACCCTGGTTACCGCATTTCCGTCGCAATATCCGGTCCTGCTTGACAACGACAAAAAATAGTTCAATGTTGAGTTAAACGACATCTACTGGCCCACGAAGATTTTTGACAAGTTTGGATAAACCCCGAGCTACATCTGAGGTTTAAATTTGACTGCTAGTAAGCATTTCTGACTATCGATGGCAGTTCTTGAAGTAGTTGCAGCCTCTCAATAGCAACAAAGTCAATTACCAAACAAAGAAAATTGAGTAGCATCAACAGATTAATGATAGTATACCCTGTAAATGTGTTCTACTCAATAAAATTACGATCGAGTAATACTAAAACTAGTTCTGCTACTGTTCTTGAAAAGCATGCCCCTGGTCCCGATCAAAGAATAGATAATTTAATATCTACCTAGGGTAAGTCTTTCTCCCCATACGAGATCAACAACGTGTCTACATATTTTTATTCAATGGATCCCACTCCCATATACGCGAAGGAGGACCAAACTCATACTGAAAACGGTCAAAGTATGCCAACGTATCGTCCCGCCAGATGTTTCGAGGTCCCGGCTGGGGTTTAAAATCCAGCCCTTGCCGAATCTCCTCCCTGCACATATCTCGTGTATGTAAGATATGTCCATCTCCACAGGCAACCCACTTCTCTTTATCTTGTAGGTCGACTTCAAGGGTGCGTTCCACTGGATCCAGATTGGTTATATGGTGGTACTCCGTGCTCAGGGACCTGAGGTGGAGGTTTTCTAATGCTGGCATGGTTTCGATGCATGAAAAGACAGGTGGCCATGGTCCGCCCACTAGCAGTATGCCATCAAGAGACAGCTTTTTGATAGTGGGGTGGTTTGTTAAGAAGAGAACAATATCATCTGGTCGCAGGGGAAGCCCGCGCAGAGAAAGTTCCCTCAGACAGCCGAGTCTAATGTTCTGGCTAATATGAGCGAAGCTTCTGGTGTATTCTGGAAGAAGGAGATTATCCAAATGATGGAGATGAAGGTCCAGGGATGTGATATTGGGCATATACCCAAGAATTGTTGCTGCGCCAGTGAAATCCTCCACTCCAGACTCAAGATGTTGACCAAGCTTGTAACGAAACTCCGCAGCAAAAGCATGACGAAAAAGACACTCTTCTTGAATAGGCGGTGTTTCAATAAGTGTATACGTTGAGAAACTCAGTCCGAAAGATTTAATGTTTTTGCAAGCATCTCTAAAGCCTTCCGAGCCTAGCGTTCTCAATTGATCGTCGACATGTCTCATTTGTACACTGCATAACGACGTGTCGCGAAAGATCTGGAGCTTTTCAAGTTGGATCCTGCTGCGGGATATGGCTGAGGTGACGATGCGGAAGGTTTGAGATGCTGCTGTCCAGATTGAGGGCCAACTTGAGTTCTGGTGGGCGGAGCGATACCATCGATAGTGCTCAGCTGGCCTGCAGGTCTTGGTGCGACCTGCGATGATACAGGCGTCTAAACTGATAGCTCGAAGATTGGTAGCATTTTCAAAGATGCTTGACAGCAAGTCAGTGACCTGGCCGACATCCGTGTTTGTATCTTGTTCGATTCTTGTGTTTATCCATTCCAGATCTCGCTGCGCCTCTTTTAATTCTTCATCCGTACAAGCCACGTTTCTCTCGCGCAGATTCTCAACGCGTTGGCGATAATTCTCCGTATCACGCCTCAATTCGTCCTTGTCGAATCCAGACCATTTCTTTCTTGTCTGAACAGTAGCTTCGGCTGGCTGGCTATCAAAGAGCGTTGCAACCACGGTGAGCTCTCGGAGCACGGATACCAGTTGGGGATGGTAAGCTCTATCTCGGAGCGAGTGCAAGCTGTCAAGAGATAGATCGATCTTGGTGGATCTGAAGAAACGAGAGTGGATGGTGTTGGTGGACAGCTGGCGTGAAGTGAGACGTAAGTTGGTGAATGATGCAAGATCGAGATGTTGGAGGATGATGCCAAGAGGAATTCCAGACAGGCGGCTTAGTCGATCAGATTGCGTCTGCGCCAATGATTCAAGACTATTCATACTGATAACGCGTCGTGATTGTTTACGAGATATTAGTCCAGGGATGAGTACAGAGGAATCGCACGGTGGAGTTCCGGACCGCTGTCAAACACTGGCGATTGATGTTGGTTACTACGTAGTACGAAGGATTACGGACAACTAATTATCGCAAGTAAGCATTCTACGGATGCTGGACCTGAAATCCCATGCTTCTCAGCCGCACTTCATTGCCAAGAATACCTTAGCCTGCGAGCTCTCCAGATAAGATAAGACAGGCGAGATAAGATAACAAGCGAGGCAACCTACCTGTCGAGGCCTCGCAACTGCAGTCTACAAACAGTTCACCAGAAAAAAAGAAATATGGTTCGCAAGGAATTCCCAAGACTATTTATCTTACGTCAATTGACGAACATCCTGCCGCAAGACCCGTGATACAAGACTTGGCGGGGTTTTGTTTCAGGATAGTCAAGATGAGACCTTGACAGCTAACCCAAAACGCTGGTGAAGGCGCCAACTCATCCCAAGTTCGTATAACATCAGTCACTTCTCCTCAATCCCGTACATAAAATCTGGTAACAAGGCTGAAACAGAGAAACGGGGTCTCCAAGGCCGGGACCAAGGCCTTCCGCTGCAGGGAAACATCGGCCAGGAGGTCGCCAAGCCCGCCAATGCGACGGTTTCAAACAGGGGTTCAAGGCTCTATGTAAGGTTATCTGACTTAACGTTATGCCTCTTAAGCTTAACCCAACTCTATTGTGCTTTGATATCAGCAGGGGAGGGGAGCTGAATCAACGCCGAGACAAGTGCACATCGCCAAGATGCCTCCTCCAAACACGACTCCCTGCGGCGAGCCAACTTTCCGAGCTGGGAACGAGGCGCGAGAAAAACAAAAATCATGACATTTTGGAGCGGATTCAACACCGGCCGAAGGGTAGCCACGTCTCATGTTCCCTGGATGAAATGCGACGCCAAAACATCATGGCCAAGACGAAGAAAAACCTCACCTTTTCCCGCGCTTTTAGCCTTTTTCATCCCTCTCCCTCTCTCTTTACACATTCTTTCTTTTCGCTCTATTTCCGCCTGGAGCGTGTTTTGTGATCATCCCTTCCCATTCGATTCTTTATTGTCGTTTGTTTCTTCTTAATTTATTAACCTGCCGTTCATTTATCACATCAACCACGCGATCTGGTATCGCCGAGTCGACTTTCCTTCCTAATTGCTTATCCCTAATCAAGAGGCTGGCCTGCCATGCACTTTTCGACAATCATTTCTGCTTCCGCCTTTGCTGGTCTGGCGACTGCTTCTCCGTCTTTCTTTCGAAGAAATCCTCCTGCCGAGGAGGCTGCGCCCGTAGCATGCGAGCCGGTCACTGTTCATGAGACGGTCCATGAGACGGTGCACGTGACGATACCTGGGGAGGTTGTCCATGAGACGGTCCACGAGACTGTTCATGTGACCGAGGTTGTGCACCAGACCGAGACAGTGCATGCGACCGTGACGGAGGTTCAGCATGTTCCTGTTGAGAAACCAGTCACAGTCATCGAGACTTCGATCGTCCACCAGGAAGTCGAGAAGCCCGTTACAGTCATCGAGACAGTTCACCAAACGATCGAGCAACCCGTTACTGTGGTTGAGACTTCTGTTGTTCACCAAACAGTTGAGCTGCCTGTTACAGTCATTCACACCCAGCCCGTCGAAGTCGAGGTCGAAAAGCCAGTCACAGTTGTCGAGACTGTCCACCAAACGATTGAACAACCCGTTACAGTTGTCGAGACATCGGTTGTACACCAGACCATCGAGCAACCCGTCACAGTCATCCATACCCAACCAGTCGAAGTCGAGAAGCCTGTTACAGTGGTCGAAACTTCAGTTGTTCATCAAACCATTGAGCAGCCAGTTACCGTTGTGCATACTGTACCAGTCGAGGTTGAGAAACCTGTGACAGTTGTTGAGACTTCTGTCGTGCACCAGACAGTTGAACAACCCGTTACCGTCATCCATACACAGCCCGTTGAGGTCGAGAAGCTCGTCACAGTTATTCACACTCAGCCAGTCGAGGTCCCAGTTCAGGTCCCAGTCACAGTCATTCACACTCAACCTGTTGAGGTACCCGTCGAGAAGCCCGTGACTGTCATACATACATCCGTGGTTGAGAACACAGTTGTCCATACTTCAGTAGTCGAAGTCGAGAAGCCTGTCAACGTTGAGGTACCCGTCACAGTGGTGCATACCCAAGTTGTTGAGAAGCCAGTTCAGCAGATCCACACTGTTGAAGTTGAGAAACCCGTTGAGGTTGTTCACACTGTCGAGGTTGAGAAGCCAGTGCATGTCACCGTCATCCAGACAGTCACCGAGCACGTCGCTGCTCAACCTACCGCTCACCCCGTCGAAGCTCCTCAAGAACATCCCGTCGTGGTAATTGAACAGCCCGAGCATGAAGCACCAGCCCATGAGGCACCACCGCACGAGACAGTTGTCGTGGAGGTGCCCGAACACGAACCAGCAGAAGAGGTTGCAGCGCCTCACGAGACCGTTGTAGCTGAGCACCCCGCCGCGCCTCCAGCTCACGAAACACCAGTTGTCGTCGAAAATCCCGCTGCCCCTGCAGCACCAGCTCATGAGACTTCTGTGGTCGTAGAGCACCCAGCAGCACCAGTCGCGACAATGGGCCACGAAGTACCCGCTGCCGAACATCCCGCTTCTCCAATAGCGACCATGGCGCACGAGGCCCCTGCAGCTGAGCATCCTGCTGCACCTCAGCCCGCTGAACCCCATGAAGGTGCAGGCGAGATGCCGATCGCTGAAGCGGAAGCCCTACAGCACCCTGACATCCCTGTTCTTCTACCCTCTGGTGGAGTGTCGGGCAAGAACGCAACCGTGGCGCCTACATATCCTGGTCGTCGCGCTATTGTTCGTAGATGGTGATTTAACTAGATTGCTGTACGAGTAAAAACACTCATGATACCTTAGAATGGAAGGGCTTGGAAAGGATAGCACAGGCACAATAATAATGATCTGGACATGGTTGGCCTGGGACAAGTCTTGGATAGGATAAATGACTACAAATTGACATAAAATTTCCAAGCTTGCATGTTTCCGTGTGACCTCTAGTGCAACCACACATAACTAACCTAGAGGCAGACTTATGCCTTCATTGCCTGGATGATAGCCTAAAAGGTATAGCTAAAAAGCTCAAGGACAATGGTCTTTTTATCCCCGGGTTCATCATGTAGACCGTCGGCGGCATTTTTATGGCTGTTTGATGAATATTTAGGTCACATCAGCGGCGTGATACCAATGCGCAGGTAAGTCTTCCGCCTTGTCTGGGTGATTGCTGAGGGTCTCGCTGCGAAGGGATCCTTCCTGCCACTCATCGGTGTAGCAGAGTTGTTAAAGGTTATAGCGATAAATAGTTTAGGTAGCTCAAAGCAAACTTAAGTAGACATAAATGCTCGGTACAATTAAGCTGGCTTAAGTAAGCCTATGGAAGAGTTTAGGCAGCCTTAGGCAGGTTGATGTATATCTAGGCAACCAACAACTCTATACGGTCACATGGTAGGTCAGGTACTTGCAAGTTCTAGCCAATATATAAACACTCCCGCTCTATGTTCCCTCTCCAATTAATTTTGCCTTCTACATATTGAATATCGTGACCTTTTAGTCAAGCATTGCAAATGGATAGCAAACAGTCTCTGCCCTGCCACCTACCAACTGTCGCGAAAAAATCGGCTTTGGAGGAACTCACTATAGCACTTGGCACCATTTGTCCTACCGAGGCTCAAGTACTACACTTTCAGCCTAAGGATATGATTGGCAGGACTGCTGTGCCTGAAAAGGTGAGAATCGACGCTCCATCGAATAGGAGCCGCCCTGACTGTTGTCGAGCCCGCTGTCATCGCAGAGCGAAATGGCGAGGTAAAATTTCAGGTCGTCTATAATGACGGAGGTAAAGAGAGTATGGAAATCCTGGAAAGCCTCAAGTCCATTTTCCAATATCAATATCCGGAGATGTCAAACGACTACATCGAACGTCACGTCAACGATCCCAAGTATCGATCTATTGCCATCGTCCGCAAGCCCAAAGAGACCATCGGCGGGATAACATTTCGACAGCTTGGGACCTGGAATGTTGCTGAGGTTGCCTTTTGTGCTGTGTCATCTAAGGAGCAGATAAAAGGTTATGGTGCGGCTCTCATGGATCATCTGAAAGACTATATCAAGGCTACTTCCCCCATAACCCATCTTTTGACATATGCTGATAACTATCATATTGGATTCATTGTCAAGCAAGGCTTTAAACGGGCGACTCTTGACGAGTCTGTTGGGAGGGAATGCAGGAAGGGTTACAGAAATGTGACCCTAATGCAATGCTCTATTGATAGAGGCATCGCAGGACGTCAGCATAAACTGTAGGGGTATTACACACAATAGAGAGCAAGTCAGATGAGAGATTTGGCGCCTGCACTAAATATGTGAATCTTTCTCAGATTGGGGAGTCTTCTAACGATCCTAGCAGACTCGTGATTTTGTCCTCCCCACGCCACGGCGGCTAGGCCTGCATTATTATTCTCAAGACTTTTCGCATCTCATCCTCGACTTTCTCTTTATCATAATCAGCAATTCGAAAAAATTGCTTCAAATGTGCATATTCAGCAGAGATTACTATGCCACTGCTGTTGCGATATAATCTCACGTTTGACCCCGTCGTACGAATTTTGGAGTAGCAACCAATAAGGCTCGTCAGATGGACGTCCCCCAGTCTTTCTCCAGTGGGCCTTAGTATCACTTCTGACCTCAAATGGCCAACTGCAGTGGACAACGACCTCAAAGCCCCTACTCTCAACGCGGTAGTTGATCATGCAAGCTACCGAGTCGTTTTTGTTAAAGACACACAAGGCCTTGAGCTTTGGCATAGTGGAGACCGCCCTTCCCAACCCGCCAAAGAGCTGATTCGATGTGTTGGGAACTTCGTCGAGTAGTGCCTGGGAAGTTCTTACGCAGACGTTTTGAACAGATTGCAAATATTTCCGCATGCTAAATAACTTCGCAACGTCGACACTAATGTCCAAGTAAATATTGGTGAGAAATGGGCATGACAGGATCAGACGTGGACCCAGACCTGGGAGTTGTTCAGACGGCCCAGGACTATCCGGCGGCTTTGAAATGGGCTGCTGTTGGATCCTGACCTTATCCATAGCCGGAGACAAAGCGGATAGAAGCATTCGCAAATGACGATGAAATTTATGCTCGGTTTCCCAATGCGCATGAGGCCTGACCTCCCATCGGAGTGTCCTTAGACGCGGAAGTAGGCTTACAACGTGAGCGATGGATTCCGGATCAAAATGACGAACACTTCGTCGAAGAATCGATAGGCTTGAGATGACCTGGACTTCAGGACCTAACTTTCCTCCGATAGGCACGTCTAGCTTAAGCCAAAAGTGAAAGTCCAACTCGGCATCGTGCAGCACATTACGTCCGTGATACGGAGGCGCATGAAAGACCTGGAGCTCACTTGAGAGACTGTTATAAAATGCCCCGTTGCCAATGTTGCTAGGAGGATCGAGTGCCAGGTATTCTCCCGCAGTCTTCTGCCAGTGACTTTTGGCATCGGCAATGAGCTCTAGCTCGATACCGTCATGATGGCAATCCTCTCTTTTCCACTGGAAAAGCTCCATGAATAGACCCCGCAAGATGATCGTGAAAGCACGATTGTTTTCCTCCTCTTGATGTCTCAGCCATGGATATTCGCGGTGTAACGTAGGGGCTTTCTGCGCAAGGGCTTTCATTTGCTGATTTATGTTGACAAATCCGTTTCGAGAAAGGAACAGATCTCGAATGTGTTTGTGAACCGGCAGATCAAGTCTCACGCCAATGTACTGGACGTACTTTCGACGGCGGATCTTTAAGAACGCGTTGATGAAGAGCATTATATTGGACAGTGAGACTTCCACGCGCTTGAATGTGAAGATCTCGAACCAGTTCTGCCATTCTCGAGATATGCAGGCGTATCGTGCGATGGAGCCTTTCTCATGGATGGTGGAATTGGCGACAAAGTCGAGAATTTCCAGTCGAGCCTCTGCGTAGAGGCTGTTCCAGCGCATTTTGTCTCCTGCTGGGAAGTTCATTATCGTTGTTTGCAGTGCTCGGTGTGTTGAATTTGGATAGACGGTTGGGCCAGGTTGTTGCTGCACGTGACAAATTCTCTGAATGAAGTTCACCCGAGGGAGAGGGTTCGAGGGGAAAAGGTCAATTATATAGATCGTTCTTGCTTATGCTTTCGCATTAGGGCATAGGTGAGGGCTCCATCACGAGTCGTTGTAATGCTTGGTTGCTCAACCAAACTGTAATCGCCATATGGTTTTTGTTCATGAGGGGTTGAGCCGACTTGTATGGAAAGAATGCTTGATAGGGTTTCAGGTGACATCTTATTTCCTTCAACTATTCAAGCGAGCTCCATGCTAACTCAAATGTTTTCTGCTGGGAGGGATCCAATATCGCTATGAGAAGTACTCACGCGGGAGGATCTGCCAATGGCCACGTTATTGTTCAGCCGCAAACGTCAAGACAGTATATCGGACCCATTTCAGGCTCGCACCTAGACGAGAGAGTAAATGATTTCTGTTTGCAAATGATAAGCTCTGAGCCATATGCTTCAGCCTAAAATAATAGGTGAAGCTCTTGATTTAGACGTTGTGTCACAACGCCTCACCAAGCTTCAGGAGTATGATCCAGATATCAACCAATGCGGCCTTACTTTCCACGTAAGCTCCCCCCGTCGCAACCCCACATATCCCTAAGCTTCTGATGGACCTCGAGTATCCTCCAATGAGGAGCTGTGGGCTAGATATGTTATTTGCTGTTATTTGCTGTGGCTGAGAACTCATGCTCACAGCCGAAGAACTTAGCTCCCCGAAAGGAGACGGTAGGCTGAGGGATAACACGTATCCAGTCATGGTCCAGAAATCATCTAGGCGGAGTGGAGAGACACGCTTATTACAAATGGTATATAAGAAGGTTTTAACTATACTTCATAGTAGGACTACACCTTTAGCAACATGGCACTGTTGGAGATAAAACTAATAGGATGATGATAACTAATTAAATAAGAGTGTATAATCGCTTACCCACGGCTCAAAGAAAATATCATAATCGTCCAGCTCTTGTCCTGGCCCTTGATACAAAACCTCCTCACCTCCGGATTGGGATTCGTCATCTTCAATATCCTCCAACTTGCAATGATAGCACTCAGCAGCCCATTCCTCCTCTAGATCGGCAGGGTAGTAATGTATGCAGTCATCCTCAATGCCATGTATCTCGTCGCAACAGACATATCGGCAGTTCTTGCAGCGAGAGTCCCAATACAACCAATGATCCATGCCATTTTTCAGAAAGTCCTCATCCTCTTGTGTCCAACCATAACGATTCTTTAACCAATCAACTATAGCATAATGCGCATTCTTTGAAGCCAGCCGCACTGCGGAGATAAATTGTTGACGTCCATAATTTGACCAGGCAGCACCCCTCTGAAGTAGCAGCTCTAGCATATCAAGCCTTCCGTGTTCTGCTGCTCCTTCCAGAGCAGTTCTACCACCTTTCCGTGATCCCCTGGCATTGATAAGGGCGCCATTGTCTATTAGCAAGTTCGCTATTCCCATATAGCCACCTATTGCTGCAAACTGCAGCGCAGTACCACTGCTCCAGAATGATGGCGGAGAATTAACATTAGCTTGTTTTTCAATTAGGTAGCGCACCATACCTAGGTCGCCTAGTCGAGCGGAAAGTTGTAGTGGAGATAAGCTTGAATCCATTGTGGCATTATAGTCGTTAACATCAGAGCCTGCGTCCACTAATCTTTTCAGTAACTCAATGTTGCCATCCCCAATCGGGCCTAGTAATATTGAGCATAAGGCCGACTGGGAGGGGGACAGGGTATCAAGCTGTTGGCTGTGCTTTCTCAAGAGACCGAGATACACGGAAGCTGATTCTTTTTGCGCTATGACGGTAAGGGTAGTCTTGTCCGCACAACAGCCATACGCCAGAAGCGCTTCAAAACCTGAGGGATCTGCTCCCAATGCTGCCAGTGCCAGGGGACTAGCTACCCCTCGCAATCCGAAGACTTGGTCCTTACGCCAGAAGTCATTCTTGTCATAAACCCATGGATGATCATTAAACGTTCGTAATTTGCTATCCTTTGGAGTTAGCACCAATTGGCCGTACATGATGTAGAATGGGATGAAACCGGACTGGATTGCGGATGGGTGATGAAATCGACTCAAAAGCTTCTCTAAGACTTCCATCTGCCCAGCCCTAGCAGCTAGTCCAATAGCTGTGCCCTCTAGCAAGTGGCAATTTGTTTCCTTGTGAGGCCGTAAAATAAGGCGATCAAGTAGGTCCCAGTCTTTGACTTGTATTGCTGCGCAGATTGGTCCGGCATCAATAGGGTCGTCTTGTTTTTCAAGTACTGCCTGAAGAAAATCTCGTTCGTCCGGGCCACTATCAAACCAGCTTGCTGCGCAAGTTGAACAAGCTATAGAAGTATTATCTTGAACTCTATGATCATCTCTCATTGTTGCACTGTCGCAAAATGGGTAGTGGTCGTGAAAATAATGACCATCAGCTCCCATGAATCTAATATGATTAGAGTTCATGATTAGAGCCTCGAGGCACGAGGCTCCCCTTTCGTTGGTATCCTTCAAGGTACCGCCATGTTCGAGAAGAAGCCTTGTGAGATGATAATCCCTTTCTCGAATGGCATTGACAACTTCGCCAACTTGCTTAGCCCCGGCTTCTAGAAGTAACTTGATGATTCTGTATCGTTTGTCGACCTCGCAGCCTGTGTTAGAATGCCTTGACCGGCTGATTCGAAGATACCTATTGGGGTATAAAGCACATTGAATTGCGGTTCGGCCATACACGTCTTCATCGTTCGGGTCCATCCCTCTGGCAAGTGCAGCTTGTAATGGCTCTCGAAAGCCAATTTCTGCCAGCCTCGCTATCTCACCACCCAGGAACCGGGCTCCTCCCTCGATCAAAATCAACAAGCAATTTGCTTTCGACGCATTCCAGCGCTTTGAACGGACTTCAAGAATATTATCAAGGATTGAGCCACCGTTCTTAGGCATAGGCGGTTCAGGAGTGAAATACCCTAACCACTGCACATCATCTTTGCTGACCATCTCATCAGGTGAAAGACCGTGCTGGAGGAGTAGTCTTACCATATCCTCATAGCCATAATGGGCTGCTATCAGTAATAGATCAGGCGATGTGCAATCATTGCGCTCGAGGAGCAACTGAGCTACTGGTACGTTATTATACGCCACTGCAGCCCTCAAGCATGTAATGCCTTTCCATTTGCAAGTAAGGCCAGAGGGAGAAAGCTCTTGGAGTTGACTGATAATTTGACAATCTCCTCTGATAGCGGCTGCAATGAAAATTTCTCCCGTGAGGACTTTTGACGGAGCTTTCTGTACTGAATGGTGATTCAGTAATTTCATAGTCCAATGGCAGTTCCCCCCTAGGGATGTGGTAAGAGGGGATTCATAGAAAAAAATGCTGCTTTTATCAACGAGTTCATTTGCTATCCAGTGCCTCCCTTCGAAGTGACCCTTTGTGACATCAATGTTTTCTTGCAAAATCCCTTCGATGAGCTCCATGTCGTCAAGTCTGAGAGCTCCGCAAAGGATTTCTTCTAGACTAACAGCTTTGTACTTCTTTAACAGATTGAGGAGCCGTAACTGAATAGCGCTGGATAGACGTCCACGCGAAATCGTGGGGATAGCATTTTGTCCGTCGAAGCTTGCCTGGGTATCATCGATGCGGACATTGAAGGAGAGAAGTAATTCAGCTAGGTCAATATGGCCGATATTGAGAGCCCGCCCAATCGGTGTAGTCAAGCCGGACTCACGTCCTGCGACACAGTAATTTGGATCTACACCTGACTCTAACAGCATCTTGATTATATCCAAAGACCATTCAGGGAGATAGTCCTTGTGGCGATTAGCGGGGTCATCAATCTGAGTTGCCCAGTAAATCTCCATCTGGAAGACTTTCTCCAAGAATGCTCTAACAGTGATGCTATGGCTCTGAAGTTTCTGTAGTTTTGGCTTAAGGTCTGCCATGTTCTCTCTCAAAATGGAACTGAATATGTCCCACTCCGCCCTGTCGAGAAATCTCGTTCCGTTTGACAATGCATACATCATAAACTTGATGTATTCAGGCAAGATTTCGTTTGCTTGATTGCCTAGAAGAATACTGGCGGTATGCGTAGATTCTCCAAGGTACCATTCTGGCATTGAAGCACCTATACTGACTGCTAGTTCTTGGAAGGAGAAATATGGTCTGTTGGTCCGAGACTGGCGCAAAGCCTGTACTATCGTCGACAGAAGTACATGGGAATCTGTACTTCGATAGACCCTGATGGCACTAGGGCTCACAAAACTGGTTGTGGCTGAAAGAGGGTTACTGGATAGGTATCAGAATTGAGATAAGATGACTTACTGTCTGAAAGAAGATCTCGAAGCATGAGCCATGGAATGCTCAGCGGCCAAACAGTGTCTTGCTTGATAGGGAGTGGGCTGCAAACGACGAGCCTTGGATTGATTGGGCTCGGAGACCGTGGTCCTGACTATTGTTAGGTAGAGATCTGACAGCGAAATACAACTTACGAAGGGCGAGTTCATGATAGAAGCTCTGACAATGGCGTGCCGTTTCCTTAGTAACCTTGGAATGTCTAATTCGGTTGCCATTATATATCACTTCACTCTTCTTCCCGACGTTGCTTCGCCTCTTTATCTTTCTTGCAACAGATCTCCAAATTTCTTGGTCGAGGTTCTTCGAAAATCGCCATAGCTTCAGCCGATATTCTAATTGTGCCTTTCTGCCTTGATATTAGCAAATGATTATGACGGTCAACGGGGACAAACTGACGTTGTAGCAAGACCTCGGCCCGCCAATAGATCAAGAAGGCTTGCGAGAGATGTATTTTTCACAAGATACTCGTATCTAATGAATTCCTTTTGTTGCAGCCATTGTTCATTGTTTATTTGGGGCCTCGTGGTAGGCATAATGAAGCTGAGAAAGTGATGCAATTTTTCGTTGTCTCGTTATGAGGGAGAGGTAGTAGGTCAGCTGTCTTGGCAAAGACAAGTAGAAGCAGATTGCGGCCAAGGTTGTAACAGCTATGGGTGGCGGGATGAATTTAAATTGAGGGTCTGTGTCAGCTTGTAGCTGCTGGCCAGTGTAGTGGTAGGTTATGATTGGCTGCTGCCAGAATCTGAAGAGTATGCACTCGAGTGGAGTTATCAGGCCTCATTTCAGCGTCAGCCTCATATGACTGTCGGCTGTCCCCATGGCCGGGCGTATGCATGTAGTCATCCCGCTGTATCTTAAATGGTCAGGTTTCACCAATACCGAAGCGAGTGGTCCTGGTGGTAACCATGAGTCCGACAAAGTCTCTTCGTGGCGTATGAAAACGGAGAGCGCTGTCACCCAATTTGCCCATTCAAGATGCAGGCCGGTGAGCTTATGGGGTCACAATCTGGCGTAGGGTCCCTCACTCACTATCATGGCTGATTTGCTGACATATATGTAGAAACAAATCGGTGACGAAAGCAAAAGACCGTCGACACCTAGCCTTATGAGTAATGCATTACGGGGAGAGCCCAACTTGAGAGTCCGTATTATTAAGGCGATGGTACAAAGTGCCCAACCAGACTACCGCAGCAAGAAGTTTCTCCCAAGGAAAACTGTAATCGCCATATAGTTTCGCGTTTGAGGGGCCGAGCTGATCTGTCTCGAGAAGATGACTGACAACGTTCCAGCAAATACTTTGTTCCCCTGTAGCCTTGAGACAGATTCTGCCTGTTTATTGGTATTCATAGAAATGAATTCGACGATGGCCACCAGAACTTGGTTTATATGACTGTTAGGCTCTCTTATTTGCTTATTCGCAATGGTCAAGTCAACGTATCGCGACTCCTCAAGCCTGCCTCACTGAAGGAGGTTTAGAACAACTAGGGAGGTAAGTTTGATCTTATAAACCTTCAATCAATAGCATATAATATTTAATTCTCTTCTATGTCATCGGCCACTATTGCAACCCCCCCGCCCACCGTTGAATCCTAAAACATAGTATAGTACCCTCTTCATCGACCAGGCCGTGTATGCTGAAGAGGGGGCAGCCTGATTGATTGATAGTTAAAGCTTATGATATCTTAACGAGATATATCAAGCCAATACACTGACAAATACCAATTGACTTTAGGCTTCTAAAGGCAATATGCATATAGCCTCTATAAAGATAAGTCTCCTAATTAAAATTAGAATAATATACTTTTATAATAACTTAATTAGTAACCTTATTGGCAGCTGCTAGGGTATAAAAAGCTGGCTTAAATATGATCTCTTATTGCTAAAAGCAAAAGAAATTCTTACATAAAGAAATATAAACCATAAACTATAAGAATGCCTCTTCTAAGCGGCAGGATTGCTTTCCGGCCATTGGCCAACAGCTTCTAACTGCAACGCGACTATGAGAACAACTGGCCTTTCCCGAACCTGTCAGTCAGAGACTGCAGGTCCCTCTGGAGGCTCGTCAAGGACCTCTTCGGCAGCCCGATGGTGGCAGATTTTGACACAGACTCTTGACATCTATGGCGCCTCTCAGCGGTCAATTCTGAGAGGGTACAGTCTAGTCGACATAAAAATATTGCAAGAAAATGAAACGCCTGTACTAAGTTGTGTCTGACGACGATAAGCTTCAGGCCTTAGGCCTCAGCTACGAATGATATATCTAGCTGACAATCTAGACGTTGCGCCACGGTTCCTGACCAATGCCAAGTGTATAATGTGAAATATAGTTTAACCGTGTGGCTGAGAGCTTAAATCAGCAGAGAGCACTTGGCCTCAAGGCGCAAGAAAATACTGGACCTTATTGTAGGGTGTTAAAATAAACTTAGTAAAGAGTTCCCTAAGTTTAGACTAGATTTACCTAAATATTTTATCGCTTAGGGTCAAAGTTCTGAGCTTTTTTTACCCCCTTAGCTTGGTTAAATACACGTAATTGGGATTCACAAACCCAAATTTGCGGCTGGCAATATCTGCCGGCTATTCCTCTACCATTTCGGAAATGCATAACCCGCAGTATCCGACGGCCGCTGAACCCCCATCTTTTTTTCCGACCTCGAAAAAAAAATTAAAAAAATTGACCTGACCTGCGGCGTTCGCGGCCCGCAAAACGACCTGAACCTTAAGGCGGCATTGGCCGCAAGCATCGAAATTTCAACATTATATGCGGCCGCCGATGCGTTATTTCAACATTCAATAGGCATTTGCGGCGTGGGATGTTGAGATGCATGGTGGCTTCACAGTAGTGCTATGTAAGGTGCAGATGACCCTGGCCTGACTGCCAGGATTAACGCGTCAATGTAAAGGTTTGGCAGGGACATGAATTATTGCCGCGAAAGTTGGGAATTGAAATGCTGTAATTGACTCTGCTCAATTGACCCTGGGGCGGTGAGGGTCGGTCAGCCCAAGGTGAACCCAAATCGTTCCATTACTTCCGCCCATTTCTCTTAGGTGAAAAATGACCGGAGCCCGCCGGGACGGTACCCAAAGATTAGGTTCTAAATAGAGCAGTGGGGGCTCCTGCGGCTCTGCCCCCCATTCCAGCGCATAATTTCGGTACACTACAGGGGTCTAAACTATTCTGCAAGTCAGGCCACTGAGCAGAGCTAAGAAAGTGGATGAAGGCCTGGTAATTGCCAATGTGATAGGACCGGATAGCCAATGCTATACCGCTGTAGTCTTAGCACCCACTGCCGAGAAGGCAATAGCCCTGAAACAGCAGGATTTTCTACTCCCAATGCTCTGATGGTGGAGAGACTGGCCGAGATCGCCGGGCCTAGCAGTGAGTCTTTTTCTTTGCTAGGGCTGGGATGAATGGCAGCGAAAACCGTCTCACCATCAGTCCGGTACTCTATAATCTCATGCTGATACGAATCCATAGCTCTCCTGACTTGGCATGATAGGACAGGGTCTAGACGGACTTGAGTCTGCGATAAGCTTGCATAGTATTTATCAACTTCAAATAAAAGGCTCGACCTACCTCAGTCTTCTATCGAGTCCCTGAGCCAATTCTCCAATTGTATACTACAAAAACTCTACGTTGCATCAATTCATCATGAGCAATCCACTCGTGGTTAGCATCTCCAACCTGGCGGCTTACACGCCCCAAGAAACAATCGAGCTTGTTTCCCGTTCTGGCGTTAAGAGAGGTAACATGCGTCCCGACAAGGTCTTCCTCTCCGCCGTCTCCGCGGGATGTCTCCTTGGCTTTGGCTGTGGCGTCTCGCTTTGTGCCATGACAGCACCCTGGTACACTGAGAACGCGCCCGGTCTGGTCAAGCTCTTTGGCGCTGGTGTTTTCCCTCTGGGTCTAGTGCTTGTTGTGCTTACGGGCGCGGACTTATTTACTGCTACTACTATGGTAAGCTGACTTCATGGTTTATTGTTACATTGTGGCTGATGAGCCTTTAGTTTACTTTGACTGCTGTTCTGCAAGGTCGGCTTCCGATTCGGAAGATGCTGCTGCATTGGTTCCTTTGCTTTTTCGGCAATCTTGCAGGATCGCTATTTGTCATGTCCATCATTATGGGATGTAAGTCACGGCAGTCACTCGGTGCTAAAGTCGTAATTGACATTTTCTTAGATGGCGGTGTCTTTGATGCATCACCGTATAAAGAAGTCGTAATGTCGTTCGCCAGCAAGAAACAAATATCGCCACAAGTCCACCAAATCTTCCTTAAAGCGATCGGTTGCAACTGGCTCGTATGCCTCGCCGTCTTTCTTGGTATCCAAGCAAAGGATCTCGCCTCCAAGGTCATCGGTATGTGGTGGCCCATCTTTGCCTTCGTCGTCCTCGGCCTCGAGCACGTTGTCGCCAACATGTTTTACATGTCTCTTGCCATTTGGCTCAAGACACCTGACCTTACCGTCGCTCTGTACATTTGGAAGGGCATGATCCCAGCTACAATTGGCAACATTATTGGCGGTGGCATGTTTGTCGGCGTGTATTACTGGTACATGTACCTGTTTGACGAGGACCCTGTCAAGGTTGACGGTGTTGAGTACCAGGGCCCCCACGTGGACTCTCACATGCACATGCATTTCCTTGCCAACAGGAATAAGAGTACCGTCACCGACGAGGAGAGTAGAATAGAGTCAGCTCCTGTTTCAGTGCCGGCCAGTGTTCTCGCGAAATAGGGCATTCATAGGTGGAATGAGAGATACGAAAATGTTACGATTCTTAGACCTAGAGTACCGCTACTTAATTAGACATGAACTTACACCATTGACAACATCCTTTTACCTTGAGCCTGTCTGTAAGTGATTAATCCCAATGGGGATTCCTAAGTCTTGTGTTGCATGGGTCAGGAAGCTCTGGGCGCGGGAGTGGCGGGTTCACTGGCCAAGGATATCGCAACAGTATATCTTCCATTATTCCCAGGACTCATCGCCAGAACCTTGCAGCTAACAGACATGCCTGGTGACCCCTCGCGATATTGCTTCGCGGGATAATGTGGCATGGCACGTGTCTCGGTGAGAGGCAAAGCAATGCTGGCGGACATTTCAGCCAGCGCCTCAACTCGATAACGGCCCGATGAAATCAGCAGCTCTTGAAGTGTTCTACGAGGCTGGATCGAATGGTTTTACATCAGATCAGAACCAGCTGTCATGTCATGGCGTGGGTGGCATTGCCAGGGACAGAGTTTTGCATCTCCGCGGGGAGACCATATTTCTCCACACCAGTCGAGGCATCTCCACGGAGGCACCCCGCCAAATCCTCCCCTGGCCCATTTCAATGTTCTGGAAGGATTACCTAACGATTCGGTATCAAGACGGTCGGTAGAGCGCAGCAGTTGGTGTAGGGTATTCTGGCCCCCGTGATCCTTGGATCTCTATACTACACTTCGTAGACTTCATTCAAGATTTAACGGACCATGATCTATTGAAGGCCGGGCCTTGATATGAGTTGCAATTTTGGTTGCTAGATGCGGTTTTAATGTGGAGTCAGGCTTTTTATTTGGGTGTGAAACTACAGAACAATACCTAGACCTCTGTCACCTCATCCTCTCGGTTGGTCACTATAACCTCCTTCTGCCTCCATCGCTGCACCATTGGTAGACCAACACCAGTCCACAGTGTCAAAGCCACAACCCAGGCAAGTGCACTGCCCCATCCATGCGTCTTTGCAAACTCAGGAGCCTCACCAGATGCCATCTGAATCTGTTGGAAGGGAATGACCACCGCAGATCCAACCGAAACCATGAAGCTTAGTACAAAAGCACGCTTCTGTTGGTCTCCACCACAGGCCTCGTTGGCCCATCCTGCAATTAGAGGCGTGAAGCATCCGTAGCAGCCGTGCATGATGAAAGCCGCCATTCGAAGCTTGTGAGGAACATCCCAAGCTGTGAGGATGGAGTAGTTGAGAATCATCCAGCATCCCACAACGCCACAGACCAGAGCTCGTCCACCGAGCTTATCGGCGATATAACCTGTCGATACCATGACGACAAAGTTGACGGCGCCGATACAGGTCGGAATGTTATTGATTTCGGGTACCGTGTACCAGCCGGTCTTCTTCAAGTAAATTCCGAAGTATTGCATCACGTAACTGCTTTACATTAGACGCAGAATATGCTAGGAACATGTGAATCGGCTTACCTTCCACATGTTAAAGTCCAGAAAGAGTATGCTGCCGTGAATGAATAGACCTGCCATGAGCCAAAGATTCGACGTATAACAGTCCAGTCCATCCTTCCAACAGGCTTGCGGCCCTCTTCTTCGATACGCTGGCGGGACCTTTCCCTTTCCCATTCATTAAAATAGAAGGCTCTTGTGGTATGTGGAGTATCAGGGAAAGTGATCTGACATGTCAGCAAAAGATCGTCGTGATAGCAAGAAAAGAGAACTCACAAATCCGTAGGCCGCAACTGGGATAGCAAGGATGAAATCGAAGACAAATAACCATCGCCAAGCGGACATGCCGCCTTTGCCATGCATGCCAGTAAATAGAGCCGCTTGCAGATATCCAGAGAACATCTGGCCAATAACACCGCTCATGACGAACAGCCCGCTTCGACGCGCCAACTCGCTCTTGCGATACCAGGAGCCTAAGCAGTACATAACACCAGGCCAAGCGGCAGACTCAAATACACCGATGAAGAACCGGAGTACATAGAATTGATAGGCATGGTTGCATTTGAACAGAGCCAGGACGAAGACGGACCAGGTTATGAGGCAGCTTGAGAGCCAGATTCGAGGGCGCAAAACAGTGATGATCAAGTTGGACACGAGACCGCCAAGGATCGTTCCAATAGAGAAATAGGTGTTCATCCACGAGAGTTCGTTTCCAGGGCCAAAGCCGAGTTCATCCGCCATTCCTGATACATAAGCATTGGAAATATTGTTTTGATCGAGCTACCATAATTAGCACAGTGTATTTGCTGGAAAGATAGTACTTACCTGCTTGATGAAAAACATCAGACATGCGAAACTCAACATGAACCAATCAAGCTTGAAAATAAGCTTCTTTTCCTCCGGTGAAGTCCCCGGTTCATGCCAGCTGAACCATCTCCTGTTGTTCGCCAATGTTGCAATATCATTGTCCTTCAAGCTTGCAGGTGCAGGCCCAGAAGTGATGGAAGCACGATTCTTAGCGTCGATAGCAGCGGTTGAGGGTTCTGTGTTGATGGCATTGTCGCCAACTGCCTGACTAGCCATTGTGATGATTTGCCGTGGAATGGTTGTGAACGCTGAAGGGGACGCAGAATCGATATGGAAGAATCCTCAGTGGGAGCATCAATATTTCAGTGTTAAATCCATGTGCGTCAGGTTTCATCAACCATACAATTTGCCATTAGATAGGCAATTGCGTGCTTCGGCGAACCCTGTGCTATTCGCGCACTGAGGCCGCAATCATTACCCAAAGGGGCAAGTTGGTTGGTTCCCTGTCGGAGAAATCCCGCCTGCTGAAGATCGGTGAACCAAATCATTTACTCAGGCTCGGATCATCCTCGGTCATCTTTCATCGCTTCTATCATCCTGACGTTTAGAGAAGCACTTCTGCTGGTCAATCTGTTTCCTGTAATTTGTGCCCTTGAAAAACGCTTCTCCAGGGGCAAAATGGTTGAATTCATCACAGCCAATGGAGCCCAGATCGCTTACGAGCTGAGCGGACCCCAAGATGCGCCGTTAATGATCACCCTTCATGGCGGAAGAGGAATGGGTAAGTTCCGATGACTTGGACCGAGGCTATAAGTCTGATGATAGTAGGTGATCATAGGTCCGATTACAAAGTATACAGTCGCCTCAACGATAGGATTCGGGTGCTTTCGTTTGACTTTCGGGGCCACGGCCAGAGCTCTCGTACTAAGCCCTATACTTTTAAACAGATCGTCGACGATATCGAGGCTGTACGGCAGTATTTCTCAGGACCTGATGACAAAGTTATTATCTGTGGTGGAAGTTTCGGAGGGTTCCTGGCGCAGCAATATGCCATAACCTATCCTTCCAAAGTCTCGCACTTGATTTTGCGAGGGACTGCAGCCTCGCATCATCGTAAGTCTCATAAATATCTAGTTTAACCCTCCTATTCTTACAAGTCTTATAGATGAAGATGGCGCCATCAAGACCCTTGAAGCCAGGATCAGCAAAGTACCCAGCTTTTCTAAGGAGATGTTGCGAGAAAAGGTCTTTGGTGCATATGACGACGACGAAGATTTTAGACTAGTCCATTTTGCTATGATGCCTTTGTATCGGGAAGATTACGATGCAAATGCCGGGCTCAAGGCTTGCCGAGATACAATTTATGTCGCGGAGTCTCACAGTATGTCACATACGCCACGGTATCATGAACTATGACACTGACAGCATAGATGATCTTTATTCCGAGGACGAAAAGTACTTTGATTACGTCGATCAATTGGGTAGCATTCAGGCAAAGACTTTGGTCATTGTTGGCGACCAAGACTGGATTTGTCCACCAGGTTAGTCTCTCAGTTGGCCTATTGGGTGCTCATATACTGACAGTCTTAGATAACTCGAGATTAATTGCTGATCGGATCAGGAATGCGGAATTGCTCGTGGTTCCCGGCGCAAACCATAGCGTGCATATTGAGAAAACAGACTTGGTCATTTCCAGGATCAGGCAGTTTTTGGAATTATAGGACTATTCTAATCTGAACTAAGGTCTGTCTCGTGCGGCCTAGACATTGATTAGATATTCAATGATATAGAGCCGCATCATTTCTGATTAGGCGTAGCTTGATGATATTCGTTATGCTGTTTAGTCTAAAATCAACCGTTTTCAGCATTGAGCAGTAGTCATGATAAGACGCCTTGCAAATGAAACCATCCATTAAGCGATGCCGATAACGTAACAGGGAGAATATCAGAATGCCAAAGTGATCGGCGAAAGCCAGTTCGGAAGAGGAGCGATATAAAGAAAGTTTCTTCATATGGAAAAACACGTCGGGGCCAGACCGATCATCGACGTAGATCCCCATTGCGCCATATCGGAAATAATGGACCTTCCATATTCAAGCATGTTGTTTCAATCAACAATACAAAACCAGCCTTGGAGGATATTATGTGTCTATGCAGCAAGATTTGAGAATCCAAAGTCGGTATAATGGGCGATATTCGTGTTTCAATCGATAGGGGCGGCACGTTCTGTGACGTTATCGCTACAGGTGCAGATGGAGACAAACCATTCATTTTCAAGTTGTTATCAGAAGACCCCTCCAATTACGCCGATGCACCAACTGAGGCAATCCGAAGAGTCTTGGAGAAGTACACAGGAAGGACGATCCCTGTTGGTGAGAAGCTCGATGCTTCAAGAATAGGTAAGCTTGGCAACCGCGGTGCTTTCTTTCTCGGGACTCATAGAAATGGTAGCATCATGCCGTATCGGGACCACGGTTGCAACAAATGCCCTCCTGACAGGGAATGGTGAACGATTTGCTTTTGCAACTACAAAAGGCTTCAAAGATGTCTGTATGATCGGAGACCAGTCTCGTCCTGAACTATTCAACCTAGAGATCCGCAAACCAGCCGCCCTGCACTCTACTGTTGTGGAGATTGATGAGAGAATCACCATAGAAGACTACGATCTGAACCCTCACAAGAAAGCAACAGTCAACACAGAGGGCGATCCAGACTTGGTCAGAACTCCAAGCGGTGAAGTCATTCGAATCCTCAAGAGACTCGATGAAAGAGTCATTCGGCAGCAGCTTGAAGCCCTGCGCAAACAAGGCTACACATCGCTCGCAGTATGCTTCATGCATGCCTACCTCTTTCCAGATCATGAGAGGAAAGTAGCTCGGATCGCAAAGGACGTCGGCTTTATATTCGTCACTATCTCCTCCGAGACCAGCCCAGTCATCAACTTTCTCAGAAGAAGCAACTCCACTTGTTCAGAAGCCTACCTGTACCCCATCATCAGACGATATGTCGACAATTTCGAAGCAGGTTTCAGGATTCCTCCTCAGAGGGTAGACTTCATGTGCTCTGACGGTGGTCTTAAGCAATCTGATAAGTTTCGAGGAAATGAGGCACTCTTGAGCGGGCCAGCTGGCGGCGTTGTGGGTACAGCAAAGTGTTTCGACGTTAATGAGGGAACACCTCTTATTGGATTCGACATGGGTGGTACAAGCACTGATGTCTCGAGATATGATGGAAATTACGACTTTCTTCAACAGACGACCATTGCCGGGCGAACTATCAACCTATCCATGCTCAATATTGCAACTGTTGCTGCGGGAGGTGGATCCATCTTGTTTGCCCGGAACGGACTGTTAGCAGTCGGGCCCGAGTCTGCTGGAGCGCAGCCTGGTCCTGCATGCTATAGAAAGGGAGGTCCTTTGACGGTTACAGATGCCAATCTGTTCCTCGGACGGCTTGTACTTTCCTCATTCCCTGCCATATTCGGGGAGTCTGGAGACCAAGAACTCAATATCGAGGTCGTGACTCGTAGGTTTGAGCATATTACACAAGACTTCAACAGACAGACGTCCCAGAATCTCACACCCGAGGAGGTAGCGGCAGGCTTCTTGAACATAGCCAACGAAACGATGAGTCGACCTATTCGAAACGCAACAGAGGCTAGAGGCTTCGCTCCGGAAAGCCACGATCTTGTGAGCTTTGGTGGCGCAGGTGGCCAGCATGCCTGCGCTATTGCTGATAAACTCGGCATAAAACGTGTGATTATACACAAATTGTCATCGTTGCTCTCAGCACATGGTATCGCGCATGCAGAGCTTCAGTGTGAGGTATTCGAGCCGTTCGCAGCCGAGCTCGATGCAAAAGCCATGGAAGGGGTGAAAACACTCTTATCAGCACTGAAGAGCAAGGTGACTGAAGAATTGGTGTTTCAAAAAGCTGCACCGGAAAGCTTGGTCTTCGATGAGGCACTTGTGTTGAAATACTTTGGCACTGACACGAATCTCTCCATCTCTAAGCCAGCTGATGGTGACTATGCCGCAGCGTTCACAGCTATGCATCTGCGAGAATTCGCTTTTTCTATGGAGAGACCTATAATTATCGAATCTGTCAAAGTTAGGGGTTCAGGAAGCAACGGCGCTCCGAGTCATGAGACGTCAGCCTCCGAAGAATTAGCTTCAAGTAAACGGATGGTGTTTTCCGACTATACTTCGAGGCAGAAGATATACCTTGATGGCTCATGGAAGGATACAAGAGTTTTCAGACTGTGCGATGTTCCAGAGGGAAGTCTTATCAACGGCCCGGCAATTATCATCGATGAGACACAGACGATTTTTGTTGAATCCCTCTTCAAGGCACATGTTCTGGTCAACTATGTTGTGTTGGAAAAGACACTTCCTGAAGAGCAATCGCCCAACCCTTCTATTTTACGGACCTTATCTACACCTCAGGAAACCCTGAGTCCCATTCAACTATCCGTGTTTGCGCACCGTTTCATGGCCATCGCCGAGCAAATGGGCAATACCCTCCAGCGAATATCCATCTCGAGCAGCATCAAAGAACGTCTCGACTTCTCCTGTGCCATCTTCTCCCCTGAAGGCAAACTCGTCGCCAACGCTCCTCACATCCCTATCCACCTCGGAAGCATGCAATTTGCCGTCCAAGCTCAGCACCGCCACTGGAACGGAAAGCTCAAGCCCGGAGACGTTCTCCTAACGAACCATCCCTCTTGGGGTGGGACACATCTACCTGACTTGACAGTGGTTACACCTGTTTTCGTTGGAGATCGAATTGCTTTCTACGTTGCGTCTCGGGGTCATCATACCGACATCGGTGGTATGGGCATCACCAGTATGATGCCCGAGTCGCGATCTCTATGGGAGGAGGGTATAATCGTATCCTCCATGAAGATCGTCAGCAGCGGCGAGTTCCTCGAAAGTGAGGTCCGGGACGCTTTTGAGAAAGTTAGTACTTATCCTGGCTGCAGCGCAACACGCCGAATACAAGACAACATCTCAGACCTCAAAGCACAAACCTCAGCAAACCAACGTGGTATCACCCTCCTTAAAAACCTGTGTAAAGAGTATTCGCTAGAAGTGGTGCATAAGTACATGATGGGTATTCAAGACAATGCAGAGCTGGCAGTGCGGGAATTCTTTAGGAAACTGGCTCATGAGCATCCGGCTCCTCTTTCAGCGACAGATTACCTGGATGACGGGACTGCCATGAAAGTCACCATCAGCATCGACAAGGACACAGGCGGTGCGATATATGACTTCGCTGGCTCGGGCCCCCAGACCTGGGGAAATTATAACTGCCCCATCTCTATCACTCACTCGGCGATTATCTACAGCATCAGATGCTTAGTCAATCTCGACATCCCCTTGAACGAGGGCTGCCTAGCACCATGCGATATTCGCGTGCCTACTGGCTCTATCCTTAATCCCACTCCGACAGTGGCCATCTGTGGCTCAACACTAGCAAGCCAACGAGTGGTTGATCTAGTCCTCCGTGCTTTCGGTCGCTTTGGCGCCAGTCAAGGTTGCGCAAATGCTCTCGGCTGGGGCATGGGAGGCAAGAATCTAGTGACGGGTAAAATTGAACCCGGGTGGAATTATGGAGAGTCGATTGGCGGAGGAGTTGGTGCTGGTAAAGGCTATAACGGCGAGAGCGGCGTGCATGTAAGTCCTGCTTTTCTTCTTTCGCGTGAATGTTGAGTTTTTAACTGACGGTATTTAGGTTCACTCTACAAACACTCGTCAAACCGATAGTGAAGTGATAGAAAAGCGCACTGCCGTCCTTGTACGAAGATATGGCATCCGAGAGGATAGCGGTGGAAACGGTCGTTGGCGTGGAGGCGATGGCATCGTTCGGGAAATTGAGGCCCGTGCAAATCTCAAGTTCAGCATCTTGAGTGATCGGCGAGTGTATAGACCTTACGGAATGGCCGGGGGCTATGGCGGCCAACAGGGCAGGAACCTTGCTTTCAAGTTCAACGAGGATCATGAGTTGGAACCAATTAATCTGGGTGGCAAGGCAATTGTGCATCTTCAGCCTGGAGAGTATATTCAGGTCAACACGCCTGGAGGAGGAGGCTATGGAACGCCAGGTGATGAGGAGGTCGATCAAGAGTTTGATAACTTTCATAAGGCCTTTACCTAAAGGGTAAAAGATGCATCATCTGGCAATGAGAGTTCACCAGTTAGACTTAAGTTATAGAGATATGTGTCTCCATTGGCGATTAAGAAAGCCCTGACTTTTAAAGCCTTCAAGCCAATTAGAGTAGTACCGATCTTGGGTTCCAGTATACAATAAATACAATCCTTATCTTTTATCCAAAGTCGATTAACATTTACGCATAGATCTTGGCATTTGATAGTCGGGTTATAAATCTGCGCGCCGGTACATGTTATGCTTATCTCGTCGCCTTTAGTTTCCCTTCCTCAATAAGCTTAATGTTAAGAACCCCGCACTATAGTCCCGCATTGTGCAAGGATTCCTTGTGCTCACGAGTCACCCTCCAGTCTTGGCACGAATGGAGCAGAGTAAGTCGATGCTTATCACGAGCAGGAATGAACTAAGCAATAAGCGAGTCTTTCCATCAGGCAAGATTCTCGGCGATCGGGAAAGTAGCCCGATGGCCGATCCTTGAGATATAATGCTTCATGTTCCCCGATAGGCTATTCTGCGTCGGCTCCTGCATCCAGTTCTCTTCTCCTAAAGTTACATCACGATCACGATGGAGTCTAAACATGAAGATAAGCCTATCCCTCAGCAACGTGTCTCTAAAGACCTTGCAGATGGCGAGATCGTCAAGCCTGGCGATGCACTGGGTGATGATGAAGAGCTCACCATTGCGCTGGCGAATTATGTCCCTGATACAGCCGAAGAGAGACGTCTTGTCCGCAAGATTGACTTTACTCTTCTGCCTTGCTTATGGTGGATGTATGTTCTTGCATACCTGGATCGTGGAAATATCGTAAGTCTATTCCTCAATAGTGACGGAACAACAGTTACTGACTTAAACAGGCGAATGCAAATGCCGCTGGTATGAGTGAGAGTCTCAACATGAAAGATAACGGTATGACTCAAGCTTCAAATATCTAATTATCATACTTTCTGACATGCAGATGCTAGACTACTCGCTTCTTGTGTACCTCTTTTTCGTCGGCTACTTCCTCTGCGAAGTCCCCTCCAACATGATCATGAACAAATGCCGCCCCTCAATCTACCTTCCAACTATCGTCTGGGTCTGGGGCTGCATCGTCATTGCCCTCTCACAAGCCAAAAACTACAACGGCTTCCTCGCCGGACGATTCTTCCTCGGCTGTATCGAAGCTGGTCTCTTCCCAGGTGCCATCTACCTTTTGACGTGCTGGTACACCAAGAAGGAAATTGGTAAGCATTATTTGCTTCTGCGATCTTTGCAATCTACTGACTCTTTGTAGGCAAGCGGTTTTGTATTTTCTACACATCTGGCTGTATTGCTCCAGCTTTGGGTGGTATCATGGCTGGTGCCATCGTCAAAGGTCTCGAAGGAGTCCGGGGCATTCCCGGCTGGCGTTGGCTATTCATCGTTGAGGGCGCACTCACAGTGTTCTGCGGTTTCGGGCTATATTTTCTTCTACCGGACTATCCACGCAACGCCCGCTACTTCTTTCCCGACCAGCGCCGTCTTGCTCAGATTCGCATCCTCGTGGATCGACAAGTCAGCGTCGGTAGCACAACACGCCGTATGACTTCGTGGCAAGCCTTCAAGGCTGTTGTCATTGATGGGAAAACGTGGTTCTTTCTCATTGCATATAGCATCATCATCCTCGGCATGTCCATCTCTTACTTTGTTCCCACCATTCTCAAGACCATGGGCTACACCAAGGTCACTGCGCAGTGGATGACTGTCCCCATATGGATCACCGGCGCTGTCTGTCAATTGGCTCTGTCATGGACTTCAGACAAGCTTCAGGATAGAAGATGGCATACCTGCGGTCTTTACGGACTTGCGGCTATCGCATGCATAATCTCGGCCTTCGTTCACTCTGCCATCGCCAAATATGTCATGATGTGCCTTCTTGTCGCTGGCCTCTACACCGGACTTCCTCTCATGCTCAATTGGACCAGCGAGTCGATCCCATTCCCCGACCAGAAGCGCTCCATTGCTATTGCCTTCGTCAACTCATTTGGCCATCTGGCCATCATCTACGGAAGTTATTTGTGGCCCAGCACCAACGCTCCTCAGCACTTGGTCGGGTTTGCTACCCTGACGGCTACTTGCGGCTTCGGATGTGTTATCGCGATTGTTGCGCCATGGTACTTTGGGCTTCTACCCAAGGAGCCTGTCACTAAGGCCGAGCGAGAGCTAGTAGCTCTCCAACAGCAGGATCAGCAACAGGAGTGATGAGTATCCGCAATAGTGAGCACGCCAGGTAGAACGTCAGTACTTACAGGACCTGGCTAGGCAGACAGTGATCAGGTTACTAGACAAATTCATTTCTGGCTTTTGTTAAGTAAGTATATGTAATTGACTATCATCACACTTTGACTGGTCACAACAAGAAGAAGAAAACAGAACCAAAGCAAGTGAGAAAGCCCCACAGAGTAATACATCATTTGGACCAATCAGCGTGCAACACGTCCTGGTCCCAATCTACAGGAAGTGATTACATTTCTACAGTAATGCCGGTGAAGCTTACATTCGCCAAGACTGCAACCCTCGAGCATAAGCTGAAGATCTGAGTCTCTTCTCTCGGATCGACAGCATTTTTTTACTTTCTTACTTCCTTCTCGTCCGTATTCCTTTTTAATCACGATGGACAATACCACCAAGCAGCCCCGGTCAACAGAGTGGAGCGAGCTATTTGCGCAAAACCCCTCCTATGAGCCGACCACGTACAAGGCACTCGACAACCTTGCGTCGCATGACGACCTCGCTTTCCTGCATGCCAAGTTCTGGAACGAGATCCGCGAATGGACCCGGAATGATATCACGGATATGTCCCGCATTGTCCACCGAGACCTTGCAGGACCCGGTAGCATTTTCATCGGGGGCATGAACCATGCACTCAACGAAGATACCCTTACGAAGAATGACATTCAAGCGGTTATTGCTATCCATCCCAAGGACTCGCTGGCATGGGACGAGGATAACGCTTCCTACGGGCTGCAAAGGTTTTACCCTGACCAGAACGGCTTAACGAGCAGTGTCGTCAAGCATCCACTCATCATTCCCCTCGAGGACAATGCCAATTCTAATCTCATCGACCACTTCGACGACACTAATGCTTTTATCAAGCTGCATAGCGGCGAGGGGAGGAATATTTTGATCCACTGTAAATCCGGGCGCTCACGCTCTGTCGCAGTGCTGATCGCATATCTGCAACAAAAGTTCTGCTCCGAGAAAGGCATCGCGTCCATGGAGGATAGGACTGCGGCGAAAGAGCAGTTGCGGATGCACCGTGAGGAGATCACAGAGGCGATCCGTGCGCAGCGTCTCCCTGTCGTTGTCATCATGGAACGTTTTGATGAACTGTTGGCGCGGTACGACCTTAAACTCATTGAGGATCCAGAGTATAGGAGCCAGAAGGCTGATGGGCTTCCGGCCTCTGATATCATGGAATCTAAGGCTCCCAAGGCAACCAAACAGCCAGAGCTTGTAGCAAAGAAGGACAGTAAGGTTGTGCAGACAAAGGGAGGCGCGGCAGTGCTCAAGTTATGTGTTGCTGCAGCTTTCTTCAAAAACAACCAGAAGCCAACGGAAGCAGTGGTGCATCAATTTTTCGAAGTCAATGGGGCCTATTTCTATGAGTTGGAAGCGTTAGAGTACAATGGGAGGTCTTATGTTGGCTCTCAACATGCATGTCTCAGCCTCGTGGAATTTTGCTTCAGGTACGCTAAAGATGAGTATGGTCTCATGCTGCCACCGAATATAGAGGAGCATGTTATAAACGTTATAGCACAATAGAATTACAGTTCGAATCTGAAAAGTCCTCTAGCGCGTAGTATAAACGATTTTAAACTTTTATGGCTAACAGATAATTTCACATCTAAAGAGACCGCCGTCAAATATCGGAGGTTGATGTCATCCTGTCTTCACCATCCGCCCTGAACACAATAAGATAATAAGGTAGAAATAGTTCTAAAAGACGCAATAAAGATCAATTTCACGTCTAGAGCTGACAAGATGGAAGGATTTCGACCGCGGGGAAACAGCCCGACTCACATGCATGAACCTGACGCTGCCCAAGTAGAGGCACTCAAGGCTACTACACATGGACACGTTTGCGGCTACTTTTCTGGCAATCCAGGTAAGTACCTACCGGTATGGTATGACTTGAGTACGGAATCAGACTGACTAACTGGTACCATTCACTACTGGAAAGACTACATAGCAGCCTGCGCTCCACCATCCACCTGCGGTACTCCCAGCGGCGGCAAGTCATGGGGCTGTTGCGATGAGACAAGCTGTTACATCCCTGCTACATGTGAGGATGCTTCAACTCCCGATTGTGGAGGCACTGCTGCCTCACTCTGTCCTTATTATCCAATCATGAAATGGTAAGACTGCTTCTGATTCGATATCCGAGATTGACCACTTCTTTCAGTACGTACGGAGCCTCATCGCGGTGCGTCTACTTCATTTATCAAACTGCGGCCGACGATCACGCTAAGATTACGTCCTGGGGTTGCGATAAAACACCGACGACATATATCATCGGACCGCTGCAAGCTGAGGAAACTTCATCCACAACAGCAGCCGCGGATGACGCAAAAGACTCGAGCTCTGGTCTTTCAAAAGATGCTACGATTATTCTCGCCGTGGTTATCCCCGTTATAGGATTGGGGATTGTTATAGCTGCAGCCGTGATATTCCTCCGCCGGCGGAAGAAGAGAGTAGCCAATGGGCCCAAGCGAGTAGGCGGGGGAGCAAGATCTGAGATGGAGCAGACTACGGAACGTGCGCCCATCCCTGCACTGCCGCCGTATGAGATGGGTGACAACGTCTTGAGGCCTGAACTAGACAGCCGCGAGGTTCGTCAGTGATAACTTAGTTGGCAACATTACATCCCGCGGAAAGGGAAAACCCAACGGAAAATACTGAGGCCACTAAGCCAAAGTCAGCAAGTAAATGGAGACAAAAGATACGGAATTGTAAAACCATCACGATGTCTCCACCTATACAGTGTGAAGAGATAAGATGAATCCGTAATATGACAAGCCTCCGCTTATTACCTTGCTATCAGTATCTTAGTCTCGTCTACGTTATCAGCAACTACATCTTAGCGAGGCTTGGCTGCGCATTAATCATCTCCTTCAAAAAGTTCTCATCACTCGTTAACCTCAATTCCGACTCCTCGAAAAGTCTAGGAATTCCGGTCTCGGAGAACGCTAAATCCTCCAGGATCATGCGACTGATTCCCTTGGCGGTCAGGAAGACTTGCGGCATTCCGTGACCGGTGAAACCACCCATGATGAACATGTTTTCTCGTCCGGGCACACGGCCGATGCGAGGAAGTCCATCTGCTGAATAGCCCATGACTGCAGGTAAGATATCTAGTCAGCATGAGACTAAAAGAGTTCAAGATAAGCATGGACACTCACTTCCAGTCCAGACTTGATCTGTGTGTGCACCGCTGTTCTCCCAACCACGGAAGTGTCGCTGCATATACCCTTCAAAGTAATCCTTCGCTCTTTCGATGACCTTCGTGTCATCCACGCTGCCGTACCAATCCTCTGTATATCTGAAGTAAGCCGATCTAGCGCCCCCAACAATAATGCTGCCGTCTGGCCGAGGGATAAGATAGTCAAAGTCCATGGGACTAAATCGAATAGCATAAGAGTCTGCCAAAAGCGGCAGGTTCGTAGCAACGATCCGGCTGCAGATGGCACGGTAGGGAATAATCTTGTCGCGATACTCGGGCAGAAGCGCGGCGGTGTAAGCGTTAGTGGCCAGAATGACTTTACGGGCCTTGATGGCGCCACGAGTTGTTATGACACTCCAACTTCCGTCAGCTTCCGGGGAAGCAGAAATCGATGTAGCAGGAGTCTTGGTTTGAAGATTGAGGTTCTTGTGTTTCAGAGCGTCGGCGAACATGTGGTGGATCAGCTTGTAAGGCCAGAGATGACCGGTAGTATACTTGAAAGCACCCTTTGCGCCTTTCACGCCTGAGACCTACCTCACTAGTTAGGGTTCTGTATATAAAGAGGAGAAGTAGCGTATAGAAGAACATGGTAGAAGATACTTACTGTTTCGGCATACTTGCCATCGACATAGAATGCGCTCTTTGTCGCGCTTACACCAGCATTGACAAGCTTATCATATCCAGCCTTGAGTGCCGCGTTGTGATCTGCCGACAACTGCACATCAACAGCATTCGTGATCATCAAATCGCAGTCCACATTATTATCAAGCACATAATTCTTAACAGCATCGACATTGGCGAGCTCGAACTCCGCAATCTCAGCTCCCGCGTCGACACCGTGCTTGGAAGCCATTTTTGAGCACAAATTGTACACATCGGGCTTGATATGTCCTCCTACATAGCGTCAGTATGGGTATCGATGCGGGCAAACGATGAACAAACCGTTTCGTCCTGTCGCGCCAGAGCATAGTTGCCGAGCTTCCAGAACGACGATTGACTTGTCCTTTGACTCAGGCTGCGATAGCATATGCGTCATGAGTGAAGCGCCGGAGTACCCTGCTCCAATGATGAGAATGTCGCATTGCGAGGGTAAATGTTTCGTTGATCGGTGATTGTCAAGCGATCCGGGGGACGAGCGCCAAAAGGAGCTCATCCCGTTGGGAGGAGGGAATGGTCTTGATGACATGTTGAATTCCCTCAGGTTTGTATAGAAAGAACTAGAATCCCAGCTCACCAGTGCCACGTCTTGAAGCATGAGGGAGCAAACAGTTCAATGCGAGGTCGGAGGATCTCATACAACCCCACTTGGACTATTCGCTTCTCAGCACTACGGAGTGGAGAGCCGATGTGGAGCTTATCTTCACGTCGCAACGGTTTTACTTCTGAAGCCCGCCTTTTGGCCCCGTTCTTAGTAAGAATTCTACTTTAGAAATGTATAGATGTATAATAACTGCGGGATAGGTCAACTTGGTCCAGAGAGAGCATTAGACATAATCTAAATGGGGCCACAGAACGTAGAAGACTTAATCGACTCCGATGTTCACTTGTGGGATGGCTGAAAGCTTCGTAAGCAGAAGATATGCTAAGAACAAAAGATTAGTGGTTTCATTGACATTTTCGTGCAAGTAAGAAGCAGCAGCTTTCTGTATATCGTGACGCTTCAGCCTCAGCGAGCCGACATTCCCATTTATGATTGTCGTCCGCTTATGCTCCGCTATCGGGTTGGAAATCTGCAAATATCTAGCTGTCCATATTCACAGCTACAAGTAATGGACAGTATGTACAGGAAAGATAACGGCGTTTGTGCTCCTTCTGATAATCAGACTGCCGAAAGAAATGTAGTAAACTCAAAAGACTTGGTCTCCAAACGATCTCCCTCGAAAGCAAGGGGTCCACAGCTTCCAGACCCCAGACCGTGATGAGAAAAGTCGAGGTTGCAAACCGTCTCATCCAACTCTGTGAGCTCGTATGGGTGTAAGGATTTATCCAAATCCCCCACTAAATATTTCCTCAGTGAAAAGTTCAAAGGAACGTCCATTCGAGCCTCCAAAGTCGCATTCTTAGACTCAATCTGAACCCATCGTACGCCACTCCTGTTTCCATTCTCTTGTGGCCATTCATAGTTGGTCTGCAAGTCATCGATTGATGCTGACCATCGACCGAATCTAGCTGCTTCCTTCTTGTCCCTGTATGATTCTCCCGGGCCTCGTCCAAACCAAGTCGCCCTATTGTAGACCTTGGGTAGCGACATTGTGAGACCTAGACGTGGAATATGTCGCGGTACGGTCCCCGAAAATCCACCCTTTACATGAATAGATATGGCACCAAACCCAAGGGTATAAGTGATATCGGCGTCACAAGCCCATTCCAATACCGGGGGAGCAACCCTCACAGTCGCTTTGACTATAACAGTATGATCCTCGTTGACAGACCAGCTGAAACGTCTGATATTGGTACTGGCTTCGGCGACTCTAAACTTGGCCCATTCCTTACCATCACCCCCAAAGCCGAGATCATTCTGGGTGAGAGCCCGATACAAACTCAGCTCTGGTCCTTTCGAAAGAACTGTACCCTTCTCGTTTGTCCAGATGAGGTTGCCGTTGACAAGATTTACATCAAATAGCTGTTCCAAGTTGGGCCATGATACGACCAGCCTTCCTGGAAATTCTTGCAGTGACGGCACAGAGTGTCGACAGGCTATCAACGGGGGTAGCTCCAACGCTTGAGGCTTGGAGAGCAAAATCTGGGCCCAGGCGACTTCATGGCCTTGCGGTGCCCATAGAGTCTCTTTACCAAGGAAAACATGAATCGAGAGCCATGTTTCTTGACGAAAGTCACTGGGAAGTCTTGGTAAATCAACGGCATTTTCCTCACCTGGGGCGATATCGGGTAGCTTCAATGGCGTCGGCGTTGTGTTTCCAGCTTCCCCCACCAGATGCCAGGAAGCAGCAAGGTGGCTAAGGTCGGCAAAGTGGTGATGATTCTTAAAGAGGAGCTTGTCGTTTTTGAGGCGAACTGACACGGGCTCTATAACCTTTTTGTATTCCAGTAAGCCAGGTGAGGGAGAATGGTCCGAAAATACTAGTCCGTCTAAAACAAAATCAGCATCGTTGGGCTTATCCCCAAAGTCACCACCGTATGCATAATAGAACGTGTTGCCATCTCTAGTGAGGAGTCCGTGATTGCACCATTCCCAAATAAAACCTCCTTGCAGGAGCGGCTCGGAACGATACAGCTCAACATAGTTAACCAATCCTCCTGGACCATTTCCCATGGCGTGGCCATATTCACACTGGATAAGTGCCCGGTCTGGGTTGTCTTTGACATGCTGTACAAGCTCATCCAGAGTTGCATACATGACGCTATAGAAATCGGTAGTAACACCTTTACGGTCTCCTTCGTAATGAACAAGTCGGGTAGGATCCCTGTGTTTGATCCATCGGTACATGGCAGCATGATTCTGCCCATAAAAGGCCTCATTTCCTAAGGACCAGAAGACAATAGAGGTAAAGTTCTTGAATCTTTCGACAAGCTGGCTGGCCCTATCCAGATATGCGGACTGCCACTTAGCATTATCTGAAGTCCATCGTGCCGCCCGCGAATATGAAAGTTCCTGAAGTTCACGACCGTTCATGTATTCAGAGCCTTGGATAGCTGTCCGCTCGACCGGATCGAAGCCGTGTGTCTCGAGGTCTGCTTCTGCCATAACGTACAGGCCAAGCTCATCACAGACCTCATAGAGTCGCGGGTCATTGGGCTGGTGCGAACATCGTAGAGCGTTGATGTTGTTCTGCTTCATCAAGATAATGTCCGCACGCATATCTTCATATGGCACTGCTCGGCCATAGAGATGGTGATGTTCGTGTCTATTCACACCGCTAAGGATCACAGGTCTCCTATTGATCATGATATTGGGTCCGTTCATCTCGATTCGACGAAAGCCAATACGATGTGTGATGTAGAAGTTCCCCACGCTCAAGAGTAAACTGTAGAGAATAGGTTTCTCAGCTGACCAAAGCTCCAGGTCTTGGTCCCGGACTGCTACACTTCCAGTTTCATCGGATTTGAACTGCTTCGTGCAAATGAGCTGTGCTTTTGAGTCCCTCAGCTCGAGATTGATATCCTCAATGTAGGCCCCTTGAAGGGAAACATTGACATGTACTTTTGCATTTGCCAAATTCTCATCAACTTCTGGTCGAACGGTAAAGTCTGTGATCGAAACTGGGGGGAAGGCAAGCAAATAAACATCTCTGAATATGCCTGATAGAAGCCATTGATCCTGACGTTCCAAGTAGGAGCCATCACAGAACTTGTAAACGCGAACGCCGATGGTATTGATATTCCCTGCGTCTTTCAAGAATGAGGTTATGTCGAATTCGCTGGCGTTTCTGCTACCCTGGCTATAGCCAACTTCAGTCCCATTTATCCACACATGAAAGGCACTATCGACACCTTCAAAACGTAATCGAATCTGCTGTTCTTGCCAGTGTTGGGACGTAGTGAATTGCCGCCAATACGTCCCTGTCTCATTGAGAAGTGGAATATTTGGCGGATCAACAGGAAAAGGATAATTGACATTGCTGTATAAAGGTCGTCCGTGCCCTTGAAGCTGCCACATGCCAGGTACCTTGATATTATCCCAGGTAAGGGGATCGAGGTCGTTCCATGCAGGAATTTGGAGAGGGGAAACATCATGCCGAAACTTCCAGATACCATTCAGTAGTTTTATCTCGGCTTTTTGACGATCGAAGCAGAGTGCGGCTTGCTTAGTAGCATATGGGAAGAAGTGAGCACGCGTGGGCAGCGTGTTTCGATGGAGGACATCAAGATTACTCCAGTCTGGCTGCGACTTGGGGAATGACATATTGAACTGACCCCGAATTCGTAGATGTGATTGACTTGGGACTTGAGTTACTGAGTACAATTCTGATGAACAAAAAGACCGGTCATTATATACTTGAAATTATACAATATCAACCCAGGCGTCCTACTTGCTTTCAGTGTCTCCAAGTTCCAATAGCGGTACATCAAGTGGACCATTCTTGGCCTATCGGTCAATATCGTTTATATCTCTCACTCTGACCATAAGCTCCGACGGGTAATTTATGTGCAGCAGGCGAGCGAATCATCTACCGACCGGGGTGCTTAGGATTACGACGGCAATATTTCTGCTATGATGTATTGTTCTATTTGAGTACTGCGACGGGTAAAGTGTCGGTACTAAGTCCGAGATCGACACGGCAAGCTGGAGAGGGCGAACTAGCTCACACCGCATTGTACGTATTGTAGGTCTTGGACAAAGCGGGGAAATCGTCTGCCAAGGGGAGTGTCAAGCACCCTTAACGAAATATTGCGTCGTTAAGCAGAGCCTTTGGCGATGTTTGGGTCGCCTTAATATGTACTCGCGTAATTGGACATGAAATCTAGACATTATTCGCCTTTCTCCCAAGACTCAGTCTACTAGCTAGTTGCATCCAATCATTCGCTATTATATTCTCCACACCCATCGTAAACACGAGAACTCCACAGCTCTCGAATCAGCATTATTCCTCCTTGGTCAAAGTACTAGTGGTAAGAGTGCTAGAGTAAGGGCCTGTCGAGGCCATCTTCAGACATGGTCTATCCCCAAGAGCATCCCTGCTGGAAGTTCTCTGTACATCAAAGCGAGCGAGCATCTCCGGTATCTGGCCATGCCTTGGATAAGGTTTATTGCTAATATGCCAGCTATTTCCCGCTCTCCCATACTACCATGAATCATTAAAAGATCTCATATCTCGTCTCGGTATACCCCTGCATATGTTATAGCGTGTACACTATTGCGCATCATGATAAACTTAGAGGCAACGTTCATAAGGAATAAGGATGTCGCATCATGTGGTACCATTGCTCATACTACACCTCAAAGATATACCGCCTCCCTGCTTCACCTTTGACTCGCTGTTCGAACTGGTCTGGACCTCGGATATGTACATCGTCCGCACCTCTCATGGTACAAAACACCTCTACCGCTCCTACGAGATGCCCTTTGCTAACCCATTGGAACGATATGAGCCACCCCTGCTTCACCCTCACTCTCTGCAGGTGGCCAGTTTCCCATTGATCAGGACACGCTGGCAGTAAAGCTACACATACAACATTAAGTCCATCAATTTCGGTCTCGACAGATTGCACTAGGCACTCAATGATCCCCGCGCATGCTCCAAAGTTTCCATCGATTTGGAATGGAGGATGCGAATCGAGAAGGTTAGGCAAAGTAGAGTTAGACAGTAGCAGGTCCATATTGTCTCCACAGGCCTCGGAATCCCGTAATCGGGCAAAGAAGTTGAGCAGCCACGCTCGGCTCCATCCAGTATGGCCGCCACCGTTGGCAAGACGACGTTCTAGCACCTTCTTGGCTGCTATGGCGAGATCCGGAGTGTGTATGGGGTGGATGAACTCGCCTGGATGTAGGCCATACAGATGAGATACGTGTCGATGACCCGGTTCATCTTCCTCATAATCATTGATACCCCACTCTTGGATAAGACCTTTTTCGTTAATGGGCAATGGCGGAATGCGTAGCAAAGCATCCTTGGAGGGTTGTTCGAGAGGATGATCTGTCTTAGACAATCGTTCCAAACTCCAGTGGAACTGTTCCAGCGCTTGTCTGATAAGCGTCATATCCATCGTAGAACCCTCGCAGAATACTCCCTTGCTACCGTCGTTGGATATGAACGTATTCTCCGGAGAGAGAGAAGGGTTCGTGATGAGAAACGAACCACACTTGGAGGGAATCATGAAATCAAGAACAAATTGAACAGCACCTTCATGAATCCTGAAAAGTCGTTCATGAAGTTCCTCGTCGTAATCATACTTTAAGCCTTCAATCAGTGTGATGGACAACCAAAGACCCCCTAGAGGCCATAGAGTGGCCGGAACCCAGCGATCTTGAGGACTTGCATCAGCCCATATGTCTGTGTTGTGATGCGCACACCAACCCCGGCAATTATACATAGCTCTAGCTGTATGAGAACCCCGTATTGAAAGTCTTTCTACCATATCCACCAAAGGGAGTGTACAATCATATCTGAGGCTGCAGGGGCCAGCGGGCCAGTAGTTCATCTGCGTATTGATATTGATTGTAAACTTGGAGCCCCATGGGGGCGCGAAGGAAGGGTTCCAGATACCCTGAAGTGTCGCCGGTAATGGTTTATGCCCATTTCGACTTGAGGATATAAGCAAATACCGGCCGTAATTGTGGTACAAGGCAACAAGTCCAGGATCTCGGTTATTGAGAAGACGCTCGTTAGTGGGTAAATGACAAGCATCAGGTTGCATCTTCAAGCTCATCCTGTTGAACAGCTTATGGTAGTCTGTTCTGTGCCTCTTCACTACATCATCCCATGTTCTGGAAAGAGCCTGATTAACTTGATCCGAAGCTACTTTCTCAGGCTTTTCATGTCGGAATGTAGTTTGCGCGGCTATTGCAATCCTGCATGATGAAGAATTCACAACCAAAAAGTTGCCGATGGCTTCAACAGTTCCATCGTCGTCGCACTCAACTCCGAGAACCGAGCACAGGCGATTGCTGTTGAGTCCGCCTGGGGTAGCATGTACAACTATCCGAGAGTCAAAAGATTTGACAGTATCGACGTAGCAATTGGTCTCTGTTTCGTTGTCATTCAATCGATCTAGACGAGCAACAAATCGCGCCCGCTCCGCCCCCTGGATTCGTAGGATGATTGCCTCATCGGGATACGACGCAATGACATGACGGTTGAAAAAGCTTCCATCTGCTGAGAACTCTACAGAAACTTCCGAGTCGTTGAGATGTAAAGCACGCTTGTAACCCGTGACATTCTTATGGTTGAACTCCAATGTGGCAGTGCCCAGGGGCTCATAATGTCGCATACTGGAAGGTGTAGCAAAAAATGCTTCTTTGACTAGAGCCTCGGTTTCAGAATGTTTTTCATCGCGTATCAATTGCTGAAGTCGGGGTAACATTCGTTGAGCATCTGGCGGTGTTCTGTCTTGAGGGCCTCCATACCATACTGAGTCCTCATTAAGCTGCAGTAGCTCAATATCAGTTCCGCCATATACGACTGCCCCTAAACGGCCGTTACCAATAGGTAGAGCTTCATCCCATCGTGTTGCTGGTGTGGAATAGTGAATGTCAAGATGAGGATTGCGGCTACTCTCCATTTTGTAGAGACGGATCGTATTAGAGCAAGAGAGGGTACTGTATTTGGCTTATCACTTAGAAGTGCGTGTACAACCTTGAAAGAAAAGCTGAGGCGAAGAAATGATTAGCGTTGTAGATTTGACAGGTCGAGATAAATAGAGCTGACGCAATTTGAGATGACTTGTGCGATTTGTTGTTTGAGAGCACGTTCCATGAGAATGAGCTATCCGTTAAGCATCCAATTGGAAGACTTCACAAAGTCCTAGGGTCGTGATAAGATTGATCAGTCAATCGGTAAATTTTGCCAGGCCTTAGAAGCCCGACCAGCTTGGGCAAATTTCGTACCCGATAATTCCCCCGCATCCCGACGATCCAGCATTAATTCAGGAGGATTGAACCATGTTGCGGGGTACATCAAGCTTGTGATACGTATTGATTGATTCACATTTGTCAAGACAACAAAAGCCTGCGTGCTTGCTAGTCTTGAGAATGGAATTGTCAAGATAAATGTCTTTACAACCTGCTATCTATCCTGTGAAGAGAACGGGCAAGATGGCTCTTGATGACTCAGTAGGAGAACCACTCCAGTAAACGTGTACAGTTGATTGTGAGACAGAACTACATTAAGGGAGGAGGAATGAATTGGCTTAGGTCAAATAAGTGACTCAAAATACAGTCAGCTCTGAAACATAGGCGGTTTAGCTCTTTGATACGTCTCACTCTGACCTTATTTCTAGGCCTTGCTGCACGTCACAAATTCGGAAGCTCATGCCGGCATCGATCCGCGACATAATCCGTGATCCGAGTCAGCCCAGATCGAAACGCTTCAAAAGGCATGATTTAATTACCCGTCGGTAAGTTGAGCCATTCTTACAAGGACTAAACTTCAACGGGCTTGGATCTCCCCGCATTTGTGTGGTTGCCCACATGATGTTAGAGTATCTGGGGTAATAGTGTGGGATGATGTGACAGTGCAAGACTGGTGAATATACATTAGTATTTATATAGTACCTATGAAGATACTTCGATTTTGACCAAGTAACTTCAATCCTTACCTTTAATTTCCAAGCATCAATAACAAATCGCTACCTTAACAAGCCAAACACCGTTCAACATGGCTGTTGACAAGGATTCCCAGGCTCTGAATACAACAAACAGCCATCTCGAACTGAAATCGGAACAGTTTCAGATCGAGAACGCCCAGTCTAAGCTCAACACCATCGACTTGGAGCTGATGGCCAAAAATGCCATTACTTGGAAGTCGAAAGCCGCTCTTCGTTTGGCTATTGTCATTTTAGTCCAGGGCTTGAGTACGTCAACAATCTCTGTGTACTTCTCTCTCAGTAACTGATGGACAACCCATAGGTTGTGCTGCTTTCGCTATTGACGGGAACGTCATTGGTAGCATCAATGCCATCCCCTCGTTCCGCGAACACTTTGATGTTGGTGTAAGTGGCGGCGGTCTTGGCATCATACTCGCTGCTATGTCTATTGGAAATGCTGTGGCCAGTCCTTTCCAATGGCTAGCAGACTGGATCGGTCGACGTGGTGTCACCTTCCTTGGTAGCTCGATTTTAGTCGTTGCCTGCGTCTTGCAAGCCGTTGCGCCCAACAGAGCCTGTCTTATTGTAGGTCGTCTGTTCGCCGGTGTGGGAGCATCCCTCTCGGCCACTTGTGGTCCGATGTATATGAGTGAAGTAGCCCCAGCTTGTTATCGTGGCTTAGCTGTTGGTCTTTACTGCTCATGCTACAGCATTGGCTCCATCGTCATTGCATGCATCGTCTTGGGAGGCTCTTACATGGAAAACAACTGGAGCTGGCGATTGCCACTCATCATCCAGATCGTGCCGCCTCTTGTTGTCGCTGTCCTGGTCTACCCTTGTACCCCCGAGTCACCTCGGTATCTTGTTGCTCAGAACAAGATCGACAAGGCTCGCCAGGTCATTGCCCGTTATCAGACTGCCTCCGGAAGCGTCGATGACCCAGTTGTTGTAGCCGAGATTCAACAGATACAGGATTCCATGGAGCTCATGACGAGTAAGCCTTGGGACTTTAGAGTTCTTTGGACGACCAAGGCTTCCCGTCGGCGCCTCTGGATCATCTTCCTCTACAGCTTCTTTCAGCAATGCAACGGCAGTGGCATGCTTAGCTACTACTTTGCTGGCATCTTGACACTTGTCGGAATCACTAACTCACAACAACAGCTTGGGATCAACCTTGGTCTTACTGTCGTAGCTTATTTGGCCACTCTGGCTGGTTCGACTTTCATCGATAAAGTTACGAGGCGGTTCTTGCTCATCTCTTCCATGTGTATCTTTGTTTTTTTCCTCGGTCTTATTTCTATCACAGGTGGTTTATACGCAAACAATATTAGTGTGCATTCGACGGGTATTGCGACAGTGGCGTTCATCTTTCTGTTCAATATCTGCAACGGACTCTTTGGTTAGAACCTCTCTCCTCACGCATGCATTTGCTGACCGAAATGCTTTAGTTGCTGTTCTCCATAATGTCTACCCTAACGAGGTTTTGCACTACTCCCAGCGAGCAAAGGGCATGGGGATGTACTCCTTCTTCCAGAATTGTTTCGGTTTCATAATGACATACGGCGTCTCTTACGCACTCCAAGCCTGGCAGTGGAAGGTAAGCCAATCCCCTTGGATATTCATTCACTTGTGAACGCGGGAGTAACTTGGTATTTCAGATTTACTTCCTTTTTATTGGAATCGATCTTGTGTGCATCTATCTTACGTGGCAGTTCTTTCCTGAGTTCAGCCATCTTTCATTAGAAGAGATTGATACTGTATTTGAAACGCCTGGCGTAAACCCTGTCAAGATGTCGAAAAAGTTGCAAATTGCAAAGAAGGAAAAGCGCAAAGATGCTAAAGAGGACGCTCTGGCTTAGCCAGTTCTAGTTTTAAGGGGGCATCTCCTATACACTCTATAATATAGGAAAATTAAGAGAAAAGAAAGAAAAGAAAAAACCAAATTAAGTTGCTGTTAATAGTTCGTATAGATAATGGTCACCTCTATGGGGTAGCAACTTAAATCTTGGCAACATTTTGCGAGACTTGTTTTGATTTAACCTAATACGGCCGCCAGTTCTGAGGCTAGACTGGAATTAACTTGCCTACATGGGCTAGACTGGGCACGAGGATTACGTTGCTAGCTCGCGACTTCCGTCCGTTCAGCCCCTCAATCTGCTCTCCTACTATTAAGAAACCCATTTCATTTCTAGGTCCGGGACTTGCGTGTTCTGATCACGATCTCTTCTAAAATCTTCTCGTACTATGGGAGGCGACCGTGTAGCCCTTATCGATCGCAGAAAATTACCTACCGAAACCAGTGCGCGAGCAAATATTCGGGCCTTTTAAAAATAACCGAAGACTACGTCATAGGCCCTATCGCCGACACAGCTTCCAGGTTTTCTCGCTACTCCCAGGAGTTCGGGGTGTCAAGCATAAAGACCTATAGAACTTGGAGATCCTGTAAAGAGTAGGCTGATAAAAAGTTAAAAATGCATGATGCGCCGCATGCTAACTGTGCAGTACAACAGACCGCGAAGAATTGAACGGTCAATATCATTACATGACTTACAGTTGACTATTCGAATATCTATCTCGTAAGATCTGTCGTCCAACGCTTGCACAGAGTCTAATTATAGAAAGTTTACTGAAGAATGGTCTCATTTGAGTATGTCTCGAAGCTGCTCCCGTCGAAAAGCCTACGCAAGCTGGCCTCAAACCGTTTGGCTGTCAGCATGCAATGGAAGCTTCAGACACCGGTGCCCTTGATTCTAGAAAGCAGTGAGCTTTTCCCTGGTACACCGCTCATAGGGGAAGCCATACTCGACACGAGAAAAGATTTAGACATCAAGAGATTCTACCTGACGTTGCGTCTCCATCGCCACTACAAGAAACCCCTTCGTTCCAACTGCCCTGATTGTGCTCACGATTATGTTCAGCTTCAAAGGTGGACGTTCGTTCAAAGCGAAATCCTGCCAGGCAATGGAAAATATCCCTTCATGTTCACTGCGCAGCTTGACAACGACACGCCTCCTTCGGTGACCACACCTCTGTTGGACCTGACGTACGAACTGACTGCAGAGCTCATTCTAGCCACTGGAGAGCCCGTTGTCTGGAAACACAACCTCGAAGTGAAACGTGTACTATATCGACCCGAAATTCTTCGTGACATTTCTCTAGCAATCTCAGGAACCCCGCTAAATGCACGTTTGTTGTCGGAACAAATTATCAGACTGAACAAGAAAACCCAGGTAGACTTTTCTCTCTCCAAAAACAGGCACGGACAAGGAGGTGAGATCTACGCATGGGAAGCAATCGGAGTGGAGTGGAGGCTTGAAGAGCGCGTAGAGGCCCCACTAGGTATTTGTGAGCGACACGCGGACCACGACGAGAGCGAGTCTAGCAGGCAAAGGCAAAGCGTCTCTCACACAATAGCAAAGGGACGACCCCGCAACGAATGGAAGGTCTTCCAGAGTGATCAGGAGACGACTTCGACACTAAGTTTCGAGTATGGCCCGATCGCGCAGATGATTGCAAAACGCCATAAGTCATGCGCGTGCGAAGAAGCCTCGAACAGCACCCTCAGGATTTCGCACGACTTTGTCCTGGAGGTTTCGTTGTCAGCAGTAACAATGACATTTGATAAGGCTGCTGATACCCCAGCCTCCAACAGTTCTCGAATCATAAGAATTCGTCGACCAGTCGTCATCACAGAGTGCCAAGATAATACTTTCGATAATACTTTCGAGAACATTGGCGAAGTCTTACCGGTGTACACAAGGGTCGAGTCTGATTTACCTGTCTACTTTGTATGATGAACTGTAACAGCTTTTAGTGCATGAAGTTCTTGATCAGGCAGGGCTTCCATAAGAGTGCCATCTAAAGCTATAACCATACATGCAATGGAGTTTATGCGAACCGAGCGAACCGAACCGATAATGGAAGCTGTGAATACCCGACCATGGAATTAGTCTTTGGGAAGAGCAACACATCAGTTTTAGTCGGAATATAATTCTGTAATAACCAGCCAATTTGCACCGAAGTAAGCAGATAAGCGAGGTTTGAGAGACCTTAGTCCGGTCAAGTTAAATTGGTTGAGATACGGCCAATTTATATTGGACCTTGATGCAGTACATCAGATAAGGAAAATTACGCGGAGATACGCACGGATCTAACCCGTAGATTTCCCGACAGAATCATTTGCTAGTTATAGCCGTCTTACCCGAGACACGTCACGATGGACTCTCTTTTCTTTGCATTTCCAAAAGCAAGTAGGCGATTGTATATTATTAAGTTTATGAAGTTACACAGGACGCATCCTTCGATCACGTTTTGATTACGAAGCCATGTCAGACATCCCTTGCTCTACAATCATCCTCATCGGCCCTGAAGGTGCTGGGAAAACAACCATTGGAAAATTTCTCTCAGAGAAACTCAACAAAGAATTGTTCAGCCTCGACCGACACCGCAAAGAGCTATATGCACCATTCGACTATGACGATGCCCATGCCAACAAAGTATACGAACAAGAGGGGGTCGAGGCTCTGCTGAAGTACTGGAAGTACTTTGAATACAGAGCTGTCGTGGACGTCTTGCAAAATGCGTTGAAGCCTAGGGATAGGTTTTATGGCAAGATACTCGACTTTGGGGCGGGCCATTCCATTTTTGAAAACAAGGAGGAGCTGGATCGTGTTGCGGAGCTGATTTCCCCATATAAAGGGGTCTTCCTCATTGTTCCGTGCGAAGACGTGGATGAGGCTTTGAGGATCATGGAGGAGCGGAGAGGCCATGGGTTGAGCTACAACCGACACTTCCTGAATCACCCAAGCAACAAGACGTTGGCAAAGCATATTATCTACACGAAAGACGTCAGTCCGGAGCAGAGTGCTCATGAGATATCGAAGTATTTAGACGGTTGACCATCGTAATGGTGGCTCAAAAGAAGCCTTATGAGGATTTTATAACCGACATTATGTGAAGTTTGTCACTCCTCGTACGAAATGACATCTTTTGTTAATATTCACGTGCAAATAATCGCTTTGGTGGGCTTCTGCCTGCCTAGTGAGATGGTCCGACCACTGTAGTCAGATTGACCATGACCCGATTTGGTAGGTGTGAATAAGATTAGGCCAGGCATGGCAAGCTTCAAATACGTCACAGTTCCTCAATTGGCGTTTAATAGATTTGTGTATCATCTATAAATACCGGATGATGTCCTTAGACACCTTGGACAAGCCGATAGACGATATGGTTGTCATTGATCAATCATGCCTCACCAATGCGATCCTAGCCCGAGATATCGACGCTGTAGAGTCGATGCTATCCTCTGGTGCTGATCCAAACGCTCGAAGAATCGGAAAAGAAACAACAGCTTGGCGCTCAGGGGATGGGCGACATATGATGCCGGAGAGGCAAGATCCCAATTCGTGTCATGAGCTGTATCCTCTTGATCTTGCAATGACGAGCCGCCCAGCTTGCCAACGTATCGTTGAGCTACTACTCGGACACGGCGCTGATCCAAATTCTCGCTACCCTCAGACTACAATCGCTCATCGAGTTTTGGAAAGAAGAGGTGCAGCTCCCAGCATGATATGCAACAAGCGGAATGTGTACCTCGACTTGATCCTTCGGCACCCACTGCTCGATGTTAATCTTCAAGATGGGGAGGGCATTCCATTGATCCAAACTGCTTTGGAAGTCGGGGATGCAGAAGCTGCACGAATGCTAATCGATAGAGGCGCCGATCTCCGTTGCAGGGACGATTCTGGCAGGAATATCCTGCATCTTGTATCTGCCGATGATTGTGGAACAAACATCGTTCAGCATATAATCGGTTTAGAACCAGAGCTCCAATATCAGTTCGACAAGCATGGTAGAACCCCACTTCAGTATGCGATAGATTGTCAAAAGTCAGGAAACCCCAGGGACGAGGCTAAGCTTTTGATCTCCGCGGGTGTCGACGTCACAGCCAGGGATGCCAGTGGCGATACACCGCTTCACATCCTCTTCAGAAGGCCGTTTCTTCTCGTTGCGGACTATTATGGCGACGCAGTCTGGCATGGTTTCGTCAAGAATACAATTGACTTACTGCTCTCGAGGGGAGCAGACATCAACGCGCGGAACAAAGCTGGGGAAACACCTGCATTCGGCTACTTCCATGCGAGCAGCTTCAAGGTTGATCTCAGCTGGGCAAAGATGGATGAAGAGAGGCATACCCTGTCGAAGAAATGGGGAGGGGATAGATGGAAGGTCAACAAGGAACTTGAAGAACAGATTGTGGAGGAAGCAGAGCCGAAGATCTGGGCGCTTTTTACTGAGATGGGAGTGGACTGGTCAGTTATCAATATCAAAGGAGAGTCTCTACTTCATGCTGTTACTGGTCAAGGGCAGTTATACAGAAGGGTAGCGAGGTTTCAGTTCCTGGTGGGGAAAGGATTAGATCCTCTGGCGAAAGACAGGCAAGGACAAACGCCGATGGGTATTGCGGCTAGTGGAAAATCGAATGGCATCTTGTTGTTGTAGATCGAATAAGATGATCAGTCGCCCTTAAATTGAGAGGATTAGAGAAACTTGATCCTCGACACAAAAGTAAAGGACCAAAACAGGTTAACTTCTAGAATGCGGGTAATTGTCTAGGATGCACAGCAGAGAAGGTCATATATGCAAGGGGTTCGAATGAATGATTCTAGTCCAAAACGGGGCTGGCAGAGTTCCTGATGTGCCGGCCGTTGGCCCATGTGTTTCGAAGCGGACGAATCATATCATCCATATCTTTAAACAAACTGTGCTCGAAGATCCAGAACCGTGGGTATACTCAATGGGAGCTCTACGCTAGCCACTTCAGTCCAGGCGATGGCAAGCGGAACGAGCTTAAACGATATTGATAGGCCTTTATGCGATACTGGGTCCCACGGCTGTGGTTAAAATGCGACTAGGCACTGAAACTGACACTTTTGTGGAGAATGACAAAGCCATTACATACCATAAAAACTCAGGTAAAAATGATGATCAGCCTATAGAACTTTGACCAATCATCATGAGGGGGCCTGGGGCCACTTACCGCTCCCGCGGGAAGATGCCACATTTATCTATCGAATATTACCCGCAGCGGCTGAGACCTTAGCCGGGACTAGAATGCAAGCGCTTTCATGAAAAAGGAGATTGTATGCGAGGTGCAGCAGGTAGGGGTATTCTGTGACATCGGGTAACAGGGACAAGAGCATTTAGTTTCATTAAGCGAAACATTTGGTGGAGCTTTGCGGCTTTGCCTATGCCCTATTGGCCTTGTCGTTTACGGATATACCGATCTGTGGATGTGGAGATACACTCAGAGGAATGATTAGAACGCCAACTAGGTATGTTGCAAACCTTCACATTCTTTTTCCTTTCTAATATTTTACGTCTGTAAGTCAAAATGCTATACACGCGGACCATTAATGGCGCGGAACTGTCCTTCGAAGACCGAGGCATGGTCACATCTGATCCAACAATAGTCTGTCTACCAGGCTTGGGTCAGGACCATCGCGGCTATCAATACATCCTCCCCTTCTTGGTGAGCAAGTACCGCGTCATCAGAATTCTATGGAGGAGTCACGGCGCCAACAGCGAATCCACGGGAAAATGGAGCGTGGAGGACCAAGCAAACGATACGATCGCACTTCTAGATTCCCTTCAGGTCCAAAAATTCATTCCCATCTCTCACTTCCAAGGAGGCTGGTGCGCTATGGAAATGGCTGCGCGTCTGGGAAAACAAAGAGTCCCGGCTATGCTTTTGACCGATTTCATCCTCACTCGGCCTCCTGCAGAGTTCATCAAGAGCCTGCAGGTGATACAGAACAAGGAGACGTGGCACCAAGGCCAGGTCACCCTCATCAAGAAATGGCTCAACAACACCTCCAACAAGAACGTTCTAGATCACTGCGAGAACGATCTGGACACCGACGGATTTGAGAACTGGGCTTATTTCTGCTGGCTGGTGGAAAAGAATTATGAGCGCTGGGGATCACCGATGGAGCGGCTTGGGGCTATTGAAGACCCTCCTTTGGTTCGACATGTCTTCAGCCATCCCAGAGAGGGGTCTTATCTTGCAGAACATGAGGAGTTTTCTCGGAAACACCCTGATTGGTTCAGCTTCGCCAGGATTAACGGAGAATCTCACTTCTCCGTTGTCGAGCGACCGGAAGCTGTGAGTCTGCAATTATCAGATCTTGTAAGGCGGGTGAAGAGCAAGTAGTGAGGCCAGTGAAGCAAGAGGTAGAGGTAATTATTATATCCGTGCTCAAAACCAAATAGAATGAGCTTTCTTTTCGCGTATTCATTGAGGGCAATTTAGCAAAGCTCTAACGACCAGTAAGACTTTGGCTTCACCTTGGAGCCTTAATACTTCACTTGCAATCTCCCAACGTATCAAGTTCAACTCTATAACATATAAATAGAGCTATACCAAAGTATCAGCACACATATACCAGTCTATGTATCTGAACAGGGCTTGAATTAGCCTCCTCAACCTTGGGTACGTGGCCTGACGTTGACCTACCCTAGTCTTGACCCCGCAAGCCGGGACGCTAACAGCGCACAATGCTCGTTCAACTAACTTCCTAAACGAGATATTCGATGTCGGGGAATCATCGGCCCATATTACCCGGACCGTGCTTATCTTAGCGTATTTTCCCTTATCTGAAGCGAGTTGTGCCATTCATTGGGAAGGCTTGGTACGGTAATCTGCGGTGTGATCGCCGAACGATGGGGTAAAAAGATTGCCATTATGGGTCTTATTATTACCACTCTGGGTAAGTACTTCCTCCTTGCCCCAGTTATTCTCCTGCTAACCATTGAAAATGGTGTTCTTCAAACGACCCGCAACCACAGCTGTTCAGCTCCACCATCGGACGCTTCATCTCCTTTCGCCATGACAGGCATGACCATCGTTGTCGTGCCCATCTACCAAGCAGAGACCGCCCCAGAGACCCTATGGGGCCTGATCACCTCTTCACTTCAGCTCATGATTCTTCTTGGCTCTCTAGTGGCGTCGCTTGTCCCCTGCGGCACTAGTTCGATGAAGACCAGCGCTGCATGGCACATTCCAGTGGCCTTGCAATTACTCGTACCAGCCTTTCTACTCGCTACATGGTTCTGGGTCGCTAGCCCCGCTGGTTCGTGGGCTCCCCATTGAAGAGTATATGCAGCATTAACCATAGTAGGCCCTTGGCTAAAGATTGTGTAGACGAAGCTACCAAGTACCTTCGCAGAAATCGAACGGACAAGTCCGAAGAAGACATCGGATTCGAGATTCAAGACATTTAACATGTCTACTCCAATGATCGCAAGGGTCAATGGTCTGAGCTCTTCGATGCCAAGAACAAACGCCGTACTATGGTAGCCATACTCGTCATGATTGGATAGTAGATTGCAGGTCAGTTTTTTGCCTCGCGATACTCCGTCATCTTCTAACTGTCGCAGGGATTAGGCGTGGGAAGCTTTGTGTTTTCCATCCTCAGCTCTGTCACTGATTTTGCCTGTCGCAAGTGGACAGCCATTGAGCAACCTTTGTTTTCTGAAGACAAGGACGGCAGAGGAGGCTCTTGGAAAAGACCTAAAAGAACAGCCCAGGGTTGAGGTAAAGGAGTTGTTGCGGCCATCAAGACAACATATTAGACAGCCTTTGACTAAGTCATGAGTAGCTCCATTGGTGCCAAGTCTCCTTCGATAATCAGATCATGTAGCCATATACTAGTCAATATTCCCGACTGACTATACGGCCGCACATAGAAAATCGACGATTCATATCCCCCACATAGAGAAAAAAATACATTTTAGGCAATCCATGGATTCTACTTACTCTTTTCAGCCAATTCGTGTTACGACTCCAGCGTAGTATCAGGCCGAGGCGGCCCAGGATAAATATGCATAACCCCGCGTCGTCCTATATCCAGCAACGATTAAGGAGTGCTCCGCGAGTGACAATTGGCGCGGTTGGTGTCAACGACGTGTCGGTGGCAATGGCCTACCTACTTGGTCGTTCATGTCAGGAATCGCGTGTAATGTCCGTTTCCGGACTTCATACATTGCGGACTATTCTTGCTTGATATGAGGTGCAGTGTAACCAGAGGAGGTTCTCGTGCAAGGAACTTGCCATGTTATCAGGCAATGCTTAATCTGATGTACAACGTATTCTCGGATAAATCTCCAAATCAGTATATACAAATGTTTGTAATGCTTACGATGAGCATTTGGGTGCAGCATCCAAACCTGCCAAGCCATGATTCACAACAGTATAAAATAGTAGTCTTGCCGTTTGTACAAACCACTATTCACTGGTTGCCACTACGGAAATCTGTTTTGCATTGTCATTATTCGCACCATCGGCCCTCAAAATGAAGACCTTCCTTACCATCCTTCTCGCTCTTCCGGCTGCCTTTGCCGCACCAGCAGCCAAGGCTGGAAGACAGGTTAAAGCTTGCGCTTGTGCCAACGCCGCTGGTCAAACAAAAATCGACGGCTACTGTCCATACATCGCCGGCAGCAACGTCAACGTCGATGGACAGGATTATGTGAGTTACCTTCACCCGACTCCACTACGACTCAGAGCGCACCAAGCGTGTTTCATCCAAGCTCTATCATTTCTATCCACATGAGGGGCTTGATATGACAGCTTGACCGTTCTACTGAAACAAGTGCTAATAAGACCCTTTCTAGTGCTTCCCCGCTGCCACTTGGTCAGAGTACATGGACACCCGCTTTACTGCCGAGTTCTGTCCCGGGTACTACCCAGGCTACCCCAACCCAGTCTGCAAGACTGTCACGGTCTGCCCGTTGATTGGCGATTACCAGCAGATCTGCTAAACGTGTCGGTGTTGGATGGGGATATATATTACATTCCACTTATACTTCAACTGTACATAGCACATAATTTATTGTTCATTAACTCGAATACAAATATGGAGCACCAGATCAATTGTCAGCCTCTTCGTCTGACGAATCTCGACCATAATGCTGCAAAATTCCCCGCGATGTCTTGTTACTATCTCGTTGCAATCGTAACTCTTCCATCATTTTCTCTCTATCAAAGATGATCTGGGTGAGTCCTACAAAACGAGGCTCGCGACCTGTAGCTATTGTTCTGGGGTTACTAGCTATCTTCTGTACCGTAACCAATGTGTCGCCATCAAAGTCAGCATCGGGAAAGGTAGAGAAATCAACGGCTTCCAAATCCGCGTCTTCAGTTGGTGACCAGTTCGGGATTACCTTACCTCTAGGCTCGAAGACCATCCTTCCTTTATCCCGCTGCGCGATATTGGACAGGAAGATAGCAACGAATCTCGGAGGTTTTGATCTTTTCTTCTTGAACACAACCACTGCAGCGTAAATGTCCATTTTGCCTTTTCCAAACAGCTCGATATCGGGCGCCTGGTGGCTGCTTCTGTGAATACGGCGTGGCATTATCAGTGGCAGTACAGGCGGTGTCTCCGATGCCCACGCAGTATCAGACTCAGCGCTGGGAAAGATGCCGTATAGACGATAATCTGCTGTTCCTCGGGGAAAACAGAGGAGGAACGGACTCCCTGCTTCACGCGGCTGCCATGTAGGGACTGAGAGGATAGTCGCATATGGTTTCTTTACCAAAATGCTTCTTTGCATCGCTGTCGACACTGTATCCACGTGATCGGACGGTTCTTCTGAATCATCTGATGCATGATCGTCTTTAGGGAGAAGTTCCTCCTCTTCGTGAAACATTATGCCGTCCTTCCGAGCCATCTTCACCGGGAAAAACGTTTGAGGCCAGATCAATCGTAGATACCGCTGCGACTCGCCAGTTCCCTTCCTAAGGAGTGGTATCCATATCCGTGATACATGTCGTGTTGTCGTCGTACTCGTGGTCTCAATGTCCCAACAATCAAGCACGCCAAATACGAAATTAGGAGCCAAAGTAGGCACAATGGGCAGAGTGATCTGCAGTCCGGTGTTGGTCAGATGAAATGAATACGAGTGATCGCCTGGTGTGTAATGCCTCTGCAGCTGCGGCGAGCTACTAACAACCACGGACTGAGAGTCGGAGAACTCCCAAGGTGAGCGAGGGAGAAAATCGACATATTGCAGTCGGGACGCAAAAAAGCTATGATCTGCGTATTTATGAATGATTTCTCCAAGTAGTCTAGTGAAAGCTTCAAAGCCCTCTCCATATACAAGTGGCATGGAGATGTCGAAGAGTCCGAGGAGAGAGTAGGCCTGATCCTCAATACGCGTCGTTGAACGACGCGAAGCCCAAGCCATTCTCTGTGCAACGCTGTATCTCCGTAGTGGATGTGCTTTTGACAGCCTGCCCTTGAGTAGACATGACCAAGGAATACCTGTGATTTCAGTAATGCAAGGTGCTAGCTCAGACTTTGTTGCTATTAGAGTCCAGTTGCTGGAGAAGAAACTGACATTCGGCGGAGCGATCAGTTCCTGGAGAGTCCAGCCTCTAGTGAACCATCTTGCGTTTCGAAATGCACTATCCGGCTTGGTACATTCGTCCAAGGTCATTGCAGGGACATCCTCGAGGTATACATAACAGACAGCAGATCGTCGATACCATCTGAACATGGAATTAATAGCCTCAGATAACTCCGCAGAGCTGCTCTTGTCGATGCAGTTGGTATCTACCCATACGTGACTTAGCTGGTCCTTGGCAGCTTGAGTGCAGGCCCAGACGATCTTCTGGAACCCGGGCTTGAAGCGGCGGTTCTTGCGATCAGCCCAGTCTTGCAGTGAGACTTCACCGTCGCCCCATGTATGTGATAAGATAGCATATTCCGGAATGGAGACATCAAAGAATTCTTCGACCTCGAGTGTCGTGGTATTGATGAGTCGCATATTGACTTTGACATAAATAAGATGCGAGGGTGAGGAGGTGCGAGATTATTTTGTCCTCAATTGATACAGCCTTACGATCAACTAGAATCAGCCCTCTGTGGCACAGCGTTCCATTTCAACTTGTCTGATTGGGTGATGACGGCACAGCCGCTAGGCTTAAACTAGACGGGTGAAACCTCCGTCAGCTTACCCTAAGCTTAATGGGGACGGGCTTTCAATTGCTTCGCTCCGTCAAGTAACATGCCATTATCACGCACAATATCAGATGCACCGATGATGAGGGACCAGCCTGACAGTCATGGAGAGTCTCAACATAGTCTACCTGCGATCAGTTAAGCAATGGAGGTAAACGTATGTCCATACTATGTCAATTTGGTGCTCCAAGCCTCTGGCTGTCTGGTGCGTTAATTACTTTTGCACTATTAGTAGGCCAGGGATAAACACCAAATTATATTTCTTAATTGTTTCTTTTTGAGTTTCTATACATCCCGGACTATTTGACTCCAAATAGCCACGAGCGACTTCTCCACTTATGCTCTAGACACCACAGATCGTGATTTACAATGCCATACATCCAAATAATGCGCACTTTACCTCGGGAGAAGGTATATAAACTTTTTCTTGATCTTTACTTCTCATTATAATGTTTCAAGCGACTTAGCCTTCCATTACATGCAATTATGACACCTGGCGTTGCTAGACGCCGACAACTGCGGTGCGGGCCGTGCTTATGGGACGGCGCTTAGGTTGTCCAGTCAAGTCAAGTCCTGTCCTTGCGTCCGTCGAGGGTCAAATCTATTTTAAGCCTGGTAACCCATTTCACAGCGCAAAGAAAGTTCTTCCCAGTCCAATAGTAGACACAAGCAGATGGATGTTTCAGCATTACACGTGATGAAACAGGATCAGTCCTAAACCCCTCATATCACCCACACAAGCTCCTTTTCTGCCATCAAGTCAAGTCATATCATATCACCGCAAGCAAAATGGCTTCAACTCAACCACCAAAAGACCGCGATGAATTCAGAATAGCAATTGTGTGCGCTTTGCCTTGTGAGGCTGATGCTGTCACGCTACTCTTCGACGAGTTTTGGGACGAGATCAGTGCTCCTTATGACCGATTAGAGTCAGACAGGAACACATACATCACTGGACGAATTGGACAACACAATGTAGTTCTCGCAACTCTACATCATCGTGGAACAATCAACGCGGCAATTGGATCGGTTCATCTCACATTGAGCTACCCTAATATCAAGCTTGCGCTGCTCGTCGGAACCTGTAGAGGCATGCCGCGCATAGAGAACATTGATGCTTACCTTGGCGATGTGGTGATTGGCAAAGATGCCACCCAGTATGACTTCGGCGCCCGTTACCCGGATGGGCAGTTTGTCCTGAACGATTTAGCCGAGAAAATGATACGAAGAGCAAATAGGAACATAAGAACCATGCTAGCAACATACGAAACGGAATTTATGAGAAAGCGTCTGAAGGTAGCTGCTAAGAGCCACCTGAAAGATTTGCAAGAGGCTGCACTGAAAGTAGAGCGGACAGCCAACTACCAATATCCAGGAACGAAAGAGGACAGGCTATTCCCCCCGGATTATTGTCATGAGCACGAAGAGTTATGCACCTTATGTAAAGATAACGTCCGTGGCTTCTGTAAAACAAATTACAGAGCCTCATGCATTGAGGTCGGATGCGACTTCTCCAAATTGATCCCTCGCAGTCACCGAGACGATCTTCCCCAAGGTGCGGAGTTAATACCAGAGATCTTCTTCGGACGGTTCGGTTCAGCGAATATACCGGTCAAAGATGGCGACTATCGAGACGAATTGGCTAGCAAATATCATCTTGATGCTTTCGAGACGGAAGGAGATGGTATGTGGGATGATATCCCTACTCTGATAATCAAAGGGATTTCTGGCTATGCGGATAGTCACAGCAACAAGGCTTGGAAACATTACGCATCCGCGACAGCAGCTTCTGTGGCGAAGGCCGTTCTCGGACGCTATCCTAGCAGCAACAACATGGGGTCTCCGGCCTTTATGAAAGGTATATTCTGGTGCTCTTTCTGCTTCAAATACTGACCTCTGATAGCGCCACAAGAAGCCAATGAGCTGAGCGTCGCAAGCAGCTCCCTTGTGAACACGGCTTGGGGTAAAGAGAAGGAGATCGCAGTGAGCTTGGTTCACAACTCTAAGGGGTTAGTGATCCCTAGAGAGATAAATACTGCTCAACATTCATGGCTTCTCTCTTTAGGGGAACTTGGTGTAATTTTAGCTATATTACTTTATGCTACATATAGTTCTGTGTATAGGTAAATTTGAAAGATGTAATGAATACTTTTAACTATATTGTTCTTATAAGTTGATGGAATTAAGACTTGCGCGAACTACTAAGGGCTAAGGCTAATCTATAAAACCTTGACTGTAAATGAGGACTGTACTTATTAGCTTAGATGGTTTATTTATCACTGTATTCACAAATGTGACTTCACTCAATTGCAAGATGAACAGACTGTGCTAAGTCTCAGCCATGTACAATGTTCCATTTGTATATACTTTGAAGTGCTAACTCGATCCAACCGCTCCATATCCATGACTTCTGCAATATGTACCCAACTCTCCTCATCCAATCTCATGTCACTCATCCACATCATGTCCAGTCAACAATCAAGCTAGAGCCCTTCTTAGCTCTCTAGTTACCAACATACTTGACAGTAACAGAGTTGCTGGTGATAGAACCAACAGCCTGGACAGTCTGACCCTGGTCAGGGGAGATGTCAATGATCTGAGCTCCAGAAGGACCAGAAGTACCCCTGGTTCCAGAGACAACAGCGTTGGTGAAAGTGACAGTGCCAAAGTCGGCAAGGTCAACCTGGCTACCACCCTCCTGGAAAGCCTCAACAATCCACTCAGCGTTGGTCTCGCAGAGAGTAGAAGGAGTGTTGGTGAAGCTGTGAGTGACCTTCTGGTTGGTGGTCAAGTTCTCAAGGGTAGCAACTCCCTTGGTCTTGGAGGAAGCATCAACGGTCATGCGGATCTGATCGCCGACAGAGACGTCAAAGTTGCTGAAGCTGTAGGCATAGTCGGGAATCCACTCATACCAAGCATCGAAAGATCCATCGGCATAGAAGGAGATACCAGTCTGAAGAATGGCAGTCTGGCAGGTATCACCATCGATGCCAACCCAGGCAGAGGCAGCAGCGCCGTCGGCACCGCTGACCTCGGGGACGGTGATAGTGCCCTGGACTTTGTTGTAGCCGCTGCCGATCTGAACAGCTCCGGCCCAGTTGCCAGAGTACTGATCGTTCTTGGTGCGAGCGTCAGAGAGAGAGACGAGTCTCTGATTGGGGTGAGAGCTGTACTTGGCTCGGCGGGCAGAGCGAGGGACAACGGGGGAAGTGTCACGGGGAGTGAGCTTGGTGCCAGGAGCAGCGAGGGCAAGGCTGGCCGCAGCGAGGAAGAGAGTGAACTTCATGATGAAGGTTGAGTTGAGATTGAGAGTGGTAGACTTGAAGAGATGAGATGAGCTTGATTGTTTCTGATGCTTCTGGATATTCTTTTCTCTTGGCATTTCCTTAGACTTATATAGATTTTGCGAGTATAGTATTTTCTATGTGCTCTACTATCTATCCCATTAGTCCAAGTCGACTATTCCTCAAAGCGTAGGTCCCTAGATCCAGATATCCTCGATGCCGTACTTCCGTATAATCAGCTGCAAAGTCCACAACTACTAATGTGTATCGTGAGTGCGGAATGTTCTATCACATCTCTATAGCTGCAGTTTCGCAAAACCTCCTCCCTTTTCTGGAAATTTCACCATTAGCCCCGGCAGTCATGTCTATCGGGGTTTATACCACTTGCCTATCTGAAAGGGACCTTTTATAATACCGCTATCACTGATGCAGCCTGGCTTCCGAATGTGGGCATATCCGCGGCTTCGTGTGAGATGATTGGGGGGGAGTTGAGCCTAGGACCTGATTGTAATCAAGCTTGATCTGGTAAGTGCGCCGAGGCCGGATGTTAAGCGGCATCTCTTACAGCTGGTCTGCGGGAGTTGGCGTGATGTGCCGTATAAAATGACAGGGGTTGAATCTCCGACAACTACTGCGTAGAAAGTAATTACGTTATATCTAGAACTTCAACACATACAAAGATCATCTAGAGTTGTAAAACGAAGAATTAGGCATTTAACTTAGGTTTTGAGGATGAACAGACCCTGATGATCTCTGATCTTGACACGACAGTGCCATGCATGAATATCCATGCTATTCTGTTATCAGTCGTGATCGGCGCTAAATTCGGCATAAAGATGCCGTGCAACTGCTTCGCAATAATTGTCCGCTACAAACACGGCAATGATATGCAGCAACCCATTTATTGCAGCTAGGTATAACTCATGAACTTTTGTCGATGCTAAACGGCCCTTATCACATGGGTCTATGCGTTGGTGTTGCGCTATTTACACGATCACTTGTCAACTCAGACCATTCCTTCTTGCGCTGGCATTATCGAGGCAGTCAGTTGTCCCCTCGGATGGTCGGAGGAATGATCGAGATGCACTGTTATGTCGAAAGTCTCCGACCTCTACCCGTTGTCCCGTGGCTGGCTCTGCAGCAGTCGCTCGTTAGAGAAGTGCAGTAGTTATAATGAAACAGAGTCAACTATTAAAAAATTACGTTGCAGAACAGTGTATTATTTCTGATTACCAATGGACAGGAGGTTTTGTGATAGTTCTGGCTGAGTTGAAACCAAGCCTTGACGATGTAATACAAAGACATGCGCGAAGTACGGAGGAGACAAGCTATGCAAAACTTGAAAGTTGCAAGAGAAAGTAACCTTAATTGACACAGGCGCAATTAGGTTCCGGCATCCATGGTAAAGCGGCGGTGGGTTTGATATCCAATTTGAGGTCGCATATGCAGGTTAAGCCACAGACTTGTTGCCCAATGAGAACCATCATTTTGGATTCAATAAAACGTCATCTGTCGTGTATTTTAAGCTTATTACTGATTTATAACGCTCAATTCAACGGTCGCGGCCAACAGAGTCATGAAGATACTGTCCATTGGTCAACCTCATCAGCTGAACTTTGGCCGACGATTGAGAGCCAACCGTTTGCCGCCCTACTCATAGGGAGTAACACATATGCAGACAAATATTCAGCCGCACCGAAAGCTGGAATTCAGAATTCGCCATTGGTAAGGAAAACATGTCGGTTGAGTTTTGTTTAGCGGTTACGACGAACCTCTCAGTGGATGATGGAGATGCCGATGGCTGCAGTTCGATCCCATTTTCAGTTGAGGCAATGGGACCCTCAAATCAGAATTCAGTATTCCTTTTGAGGCTTGGAGATTGAAAACGCGGCGTGACTGCTTTCGGTAAACCTGAGACACTTGGCGTCGGTGCGCAAGGAGGCGAAGCGAGCAGTACGTGTTGAAGACGAGAGCTAGAATCAGAAAGGTATACTGGACATTGAACGAACTAAAGCTACAGTAGGCAAGAAGGTAAAGAAGTTACATTAGCAATCGGGAACCAAGTCAACGATACATAGTTTCTGAAAATACTTTCGAAGCCTTTAGATCCAATGGCAGAAAATGAGACACGCACATCTGCTCATTGCAACATGCGTGGGGTCTGGACCATGCTTTCTTCATCATATCATGGTTGAAATCAGCCTCGCGGCCTGCCAAGGTGACCACAAATGAGTGTCTTTAGTGATCAGGAATAGCATTGCGGTCGATGTCTACGTATTACGACACGCATCACTCCGCGTCGAGAAGCATTCGTAAAAAGCATTTAAAGGCGCTATCACGCAGTCCTAGATCACAATCACAAGCAACTCTACATTCCCAACTACCATCATACAGCCCTCTAAGCAACATTTCTCATACAATGGAAGCCTACTACCCTTCCCAACACACCTCGTCTCCCCAGTTCCCTCTCGTCCAGCCCCCAAACTGCCCTCTATGCCCCAACACGCCTAGACGAGGCAGAGTTGATCCTGCAAGAAGTGCTACTGCTGGTCGTCCCTACTACTACTGTCAAGCCGGCCATAAACGTCGCTTCATCACCTGGGATGACATGCTGGGTATCTCCCCTACCAACCCTCGATGTAAATGCGGTCATCACAGCCGACGAAATGAAGGCAATGGACCCGTACCAAGTGCATGGTACAACTGCTCTTCACGACGATGTTCCTTCAATGAGAACATCGACGACAATGAGAGCGATGAGTCTCCCCACTCCAGCCCTTCTAGCTGGAAGGGCAGTACTGCTTCCTACACAACCGCAGGGTATGTATCACCTCGAAATGACAAGACAGGCGGTCTAATAGTATTCAGTTCAAATCACAGTGGACATTGCAGAAAGATGTCCACTGGAGAGGACAAAGATATCGGACTTCTTGACAAGATGAATGCTATGACTGTCAAGATTGAGCAGCTCGAGACTTCGATTGCCTCTCGACCTTCAGTCACTGCGAGGTCTTTCGACGATAACTGTTCTGTACATGGGCATGGACGCCGATCGCTTTTTAGAAGTCGCCGCTGCATCTGTAATTAGGCTTGAATTCTTGTTTCTCTTATTGCTTCTTTTATCCGTTTTGTCTTCTGGGCTACCCTTATACTTTCCTTGATATTTTCCTTTATACTCTCCCTGGATATCTGCCGAGGCGTCACATTCCTTTATACAGCTCATTTACCAGCTAGAGTGGCATCTTCGAATGGTTGTTAGTCACAATGGATGTTCATTATGATATGTCAAATCATGAAAATTGTTGTTGAATCCAAATCATTTTGTGAGTTCAAGGAAGCAGATAGAATTGGCGATTCTGGATAAATATTAGGTTTCCGCGATGTACTCAAAATACAGGTCATGGTTACGTTCAGACATTTGAACTGTCGCGATCATGTCAGGATTCGCCAGTAGCAGGTCTCGAGCAGCTAAATGGAAGAAAGGGATGAGCCTGCGCGGTCAGTAGAAGGCATTATCCCGGCTTCGCTCATTCGTCCATGACCGCAGAACACTGCCTGGTCCCAAGCCGTGGCCTGACCAACTGCACAGCCAGTTGGTGATTTTGCCACCTATTACCGCCCACAAGTAACTCAACCCCTCATTAATCATTGATCGTCATCCCCATGTACACACTGCGAGACTGGTTTCGCTGCCACAATAAAGCCATAATGGCGCCGTCCGTATTTCTCATAAGACACGGTAAGTGGGATATCAAAGCCCGCAACATTGTCGCTTCTCGTTGCTAATGATCGAGTCGGTCTTGAAAACAGGACAGACAGAATGGTCAAAGGTCGGAAAGTATACAGGCAAAACAGATATAGAGCTCACAGAGGCTGGGAAGAAGGAGGCAATTGCTCTTGGTAATAGCTATGTTGGTCCTGACAAATTAATCGACCCATCACACCTTGTGCATATTCTTGTGAGCCCTAGAATCCGAGCCACAAAAACCTTTGAACTCGTTACCGAAAAGCACCCAGAATTGAGGCAAAAAGCTACTTTTTCGGAAGATCTCAGGGAGTGGGACCATGGAGATTACGAAGGAATGACGACTCAGCAGATTAGGAATTCGAGAGCAGAGAAAGGACTTGATCCATCGTCCGAGTGGTCAATCTGGGCTGGTGGATGTGAGGGTGGAGAGTATGACTGCATCCTTCTATTTTAGCATCGCTAACTCTTGCTTCTGGTTCTCAGATCAGTACAAGACATCGAACGGCGCGCCAAGGACGTGCTTTCCTCTATTCGAGACATTCAAAAAGACTACATGGATGATGAGAATGGTGGGAATGTCATGGTTGTACGTTTTTGCTACCCCAAGGCAGTCGCGTCTTTAAGAGTCTACCAAATGCTATCTTTGGCCGTCCGCAAATCACTAGGCTAATATGAAGAAACAGGTCGGGCATGGTACTTTCCTTCGATGTCTTTGGAAAGTCTGGGCATATCTCCCAGTTGATGCGCCTATCAATATCCAATTTGAGACTGGGTCAGTCGCGACTTTGAGGTATGTAATACCATCACTTGCGATTCCTGCTGTGTGGATACTTACGATGCAAAGCTATAAGGATAATAACATCGACAGTCGAACAGCTGTAATTGGGCTTAAAATGCATTCGGCCTGAGTTGAAGCTTGTCATGTGCGGAGTACTCATCTCTATCTTGACAAAGGGAGACATTCGTTTCCACGAAATAAAGCGATGTAGAGTGGACAAGAATGGGCCGCAATATGAATTGCAAGATTGTCGAGGCTTGGGAGGCTCAAAAATGTAGGCTGGACTGTAAGATAGATGATAGAGACACTAGTGCATTGTTCTTTAAGTATGGGCTGCTATTACTAGACAGAAGTGATCTTGTCGTGATGTAATTCCTCGTCATACACCGGGTCAAGTAAATCGACTTCTGTCCCTTTGCCATCCAAAACCTCCATAATCTGATCCTCTACAAAGGGATTTTCTCCGTGGTTATACATGTAGTCCATTACAGCACGGCTGACGTCTACTGCAGCACCATCCGTTGCTGTTTCAGTCTCGACAACAAATACAATGAGCTTTGGCTGACAACGCACTAGCCTCTCCCTCCACCCCAAGTTACAGCGCATGTCCTGTAACAGGTCCCTGTAAGTTCCTTCCCCGCGAGGGAAAGCTGAGAAAGCTCAACTCCAGGGACTCCAGTGAGGTTGGGAGTGTAGAAATGAAGGCCATAACATCTCGTTGTTTGACAAAAGATCGAGAAAGGGCAAAATGACGTATATTACACCACTCATTAATTGGGAATATGCTCTGCAGAGGCATACCATTTTGTTTGCCATCCACAAAGTCGTGCCATTTCCTGCTTACAAAAGGAACGCTAGCGTAGAAACGAATACTTTGCAAGTTCTTTGCTCTGCTCAGAGCTCTGAAGAGGAGTCCGGAACGGAAAGAAGGCCAGTTTTGCCTGGACTCAGTACTACAGACTAGTGATAACTCCAAGCGTCTCAGCGGAGGGTGACTCAAGATGGTGACAAGATCGTGATATTCATCACTGGCTGGGTTCTCAAACAGACGGCAATTAATTCCTGTCCAAAGCTGCCGGCTTTCCACAACAAGCTCAGCGAGGTCAAACGTCGGGTTCTCACGAATATGTTGGGCGATTTGCTTCGCGACGACACAAAATCCACGCCACTCTTGCTTTGATGTTTCATCCCAAGGCGCGAGGGGATGCTCCTCAAATGGGGGTGGCACGGGCCAACCACGTTCCAGAGGGTATATTAGGCCCTGCGTAAGAGATCTGATGGTAGGCGTGTAATATAACGGCCTTCCATGAATTCCATGCGCAGCAGGACTGAGGGTAACTCTTTTTAGATTTGGAAACCGCGACAGACCATATCTTAGAGCCTCAGCGTCCCGGCCCGAGGCAAGGACTTCGTCTTGCTGTGATTTAAGCTTGCGATATACTTCATATGACTCAGCTAGGGTGCAGCGAGTCTTGAAAGCTTCCTTGATATGAGGCATGGCCTGATAAATTTCTGCCCCGCCGTCAATCGCTTCAACGATGGAACTGTAGACCCTTCTGAACCAGTACGGCATTTGTGTGATGTCTTTCAAGTCTTCGTTCATCTCGGCAAACCGTCTCCCCCAAGAATGATCAAAGCGTGAATCATCGTAAATGATCTCGGTGACTTTGAACCGAAAAGTATCATGGTTCGCAATCAAGATGAAGACCTCAATGTCGCGTAAGTTGGCAGATATAAAGACCCGGTTCAAGCGTGGAAGAGAGATGCTCCTGAGATAAGAGCACGCCAGGCGGAGATTCTTGATGTCGGCGTTGGGAAGAATGTAGATGGCTTGGTTCAAAAGCTCCAGGGGTAGGCGATTGAGAATACCAAGGCTTTCGCAAGTTTGATCGGGTGAGTCCATTATCGCAGAGGCAGCGCAGCCAAGTGCATGGTGTATAAAGGTAAAGTAGGCCTGAGTTGGGATGAGCCCAATACTTACCCGGCTAATTGAGGTTTAGCTGGAGAGGGGGATTACGAAGCCTGAAGAACCCCCAAAAAGTGGGCGGGGCTGATAAGTCCAATCATGGACGGCAAAAGGTAGCCATCAGCAGCAACCGTCACTAAACAATACCTTGTAAATATACACAATTTGTTTGCCATGCTCATAACATAAGGGGTCATAATTCAGGCTGATAGGATTCAGCCAGATCTATGAAAGGAAAACATCAATACATTCTCTCTAACTAAGTCGCATACCTCCAGTGGGGATGATCATCACCCAAGTTATCAGCATCTGCAGCCTGAAGCCTATGGTCTCTCTCCCCACGATCCCTCTTCTTATTCTCCCTGATGGCAAGGAAGTAAAACGCTGTACATGCAATACCACAAATCCACACCATACCAAGACTGACCCCCAGGCCAGTCCAGTACTCAGGAGCCTCACGTGTAAGATACACGTTGGAAGCAACGATACCACCAAGATTACCGAAGCCAACTTGCGAAGCGGAGGCGATGGACCGTTTGTAGTGTCCGCCCATTGTGTTGGATAACCATCCGAGAACGACGGGCTGTGTGATATAACCGCCTGTGACGAGAAGGAAGAGCGCAAAGTATCGTGCTGCAGTGGGAACTTGGTGTTGGAGGAGAAGGAGTATATAGCCGATGCTGGTCATCACGACACCAAACATGGTGAAGCCATAGCGATGACGCATACGGTCTGCGAGGTATGCGGATGAAAGACAGCCAATAGTTGCAACGATGTATACAGGGATGGTGAGCACTTGTGCGCGCTCGGCGGCGTATCCCATCTCACGGAGAATGGTAGGAATGAAGAACTGTGAGAGTCAGTGTCAGCGCTCTTCATGTTTCAGTGGAAGTTGATCTTACCGAGCCAGCGTAGCCATTATTGACGATGCCAAAGTAGGCCAAAGTGCCGAGATAAATCTTCCAATCAGTCAAGATTCTCTTCCAGGCTGCCTTGTTGAGATGGTCCATCCTGGCATCACCAGAATCATCAGCCAGTCGAGCCACAAGTCTAGATCGCTCATCGTCGTTCAGAAACGAAGCTGTCTCTGGCCAATCGGGGATCCACCATTTGCAAATGACACCGGCAACTACCGTGAGAAGTCCCTCGAGGATAAAGATCCTACTCAAGCCATTAGGAGATTGTAGCCGTCGAGGGGCGAGAGACATACCAGCGCCATGCTTCAAGGCCACCGACATCATGCATCTTGGCAATTGCAAAGGCCAAAAGGCCAGAAAAGGCGCCCGCCAAGATGGCAGCGCTAAAGAACAACGACATGCGCCATTGCACTTCATAGCGTCTGTAGTACATGCTGATAAGATAGATGCAGCCCGGGACGATTCCAGCTTCGAAGAAGCCGAGAAGTACGCGACAAGCGATAAGGCCTTGGACGTTTTTGACGAGGCCCATCCCGACAGTTGAGATGCCTGTTATGATCAGCCACTTGTTGAGCGGTGTAGTTGGAGTACTGTAACATACCCCAGAGAACGGTGATTCCCGCCAGCCAAAGAGAAGGCGATACTCTCTTGATTATGATGTTCGACGGGACTTCGAAGATGATGTACTGCAAAGTTCGTGTCAGAATGCGGTATGCCTATATCGGATCGATCGACATACAGGAATGAAGAAAACAAAGAGTGCCATGTTGTAATCGACACCAGTCATCTTCAGGTCCTCTGTCATTCCTTGGATCTTTGCGTTACCTAGATTCAAAGATCATCTTATCAGCTTCAATTGTTCCAAGCGAGTCTATCGTCATGGTAGCATACCGATGTTGGTTCTATCCATAAAGGAAAGGAAATAGATGACCATCAGGGGAGGAAGCAATCGAGAGTCACACTTCCGCAAAAGCTTCTTGGTAGCTTCTGACTCTTCAGGTGTCTGCTCTGCAGTAGACTCAGCACCCTTAAGGGAAGCATGGTCAAAGGCAGCTTTCTCGTTGAGGTCAGCCATGATGAAAGAGGAGAGTGTGGATTGATGGTGCTGGGCTGTGTGATGCGGATTGAGCAGGGTGGTGCATGCCTCCTTCTTATGGAAATGAGCGGCCTACGTCTCGACTCAGCAATTGTTAGGCTCGAGTCTCTAGTATTAGACAAAAGGATCCAGATCGACGCACTGAAGAGGTATAGCGAAGTGCGGGGTGTGGAGGCGGGGGAGGACTGGGATGGAAGAGGAATTCCGGGGTAGCAAGGCCATATAGAGCATCATAAACTGGTTACATGGTAACAGTGTCATTCAGCAGATCCGAGGAAGTGAGATAGCGGTATAGCCTATCTTGGCTCGTATTCCAAATACTACATAATACAGCATGCTACAATGGTCCGGGTCATTCCCGAACTCCGGGTAGGATGATCGAATGGTAGCTACTGTTAAGGTTGACCGGGGAAGCCAAACGGCTAGACGAATGCCCATGTAGCTAAATCCGCGACTACGACTTTTCGTTGTCTGATTGGAGGCGGGGTACATCTTGTTTATGCTCTGACGAGTGATACCCCGGCTAGCTCAAGTCTCCAGGAGGATGTGTATCTCCAAGCGTGCGCCGGTTGCGAAAACCCCTGTACTCCAACCTCTAGGGCGCTGAAGGATGCGTTACAACGCAAATAATTCTTGGCTTCTAGAGGCCGGGCACGAACCGGGAATTTGGATTTGATCCATCAGAGCGTTGTGGTGAATCATTCGGAGATTTCGGAATTACAAGCTTGACTCAGTATTGATGTAGAGGAACAGCCGAGCGAGCGTGGCGATGATCCATACAATGATGCGTAATTCAAAGTCTGATAATACCATTTCAGAACATAGCGCATGTAAATAATGCTCATCTCCCGTTTCGCTTTCACGATCATGATTCGGGGTTTGTTGTGATGCCGCAAGTGGGGATCACGCTTCCACTGCCGAAGTCAGTTGCCAGAGCCGATCCCCCGCTCGGGTACCAACCGTGACTGGGGAACTCCTCTTCGGATGGATCCCGCGTTGCAACATTAAACGTCAAGAAAGACCTCATGAAATTGAACCAGATCATTGACCACTTTACTTTACACTTGTGACAAAATGAGATTAGAGGCTCAGACCACAGAATCAGATCGTACGGATCCTGCATCAACAAAGCCCAGCATGTACGTAACTCACCAAAAAACGATAATCCGCAGGACTAACGTGGCGCAGGTACACAACATCTTTCGCCTTTTTTGAGGCCCTGGTCGAAGCAGGCGTCAAGAACTGCTTCGTCAATCTCGGGTCTGACCACCCTAGTATTCTCGAGGCTATGGTCAGAGGCCAGCGGGAATTGAAAGACAAATTTCCCAGGATCATTACGTGTCCGAATGAAATGGTAGCGCTGTCCATGGCAGATGGTTATGCGAGGTTGAGCGGCGAGGCGCAATGTGTTATCGTGCATGTTGATGTAGGTACCTCTGCTCTTGCGGCGGCTATTCACAACGCTGCTATGGGAAGGGCGCCAGTTTTGATCTTTGCTGGACTGTCGCCTTATTCGATTGAGGGAGAGCTCCTTGGTTCGAGGACTGAATTTATGTAAGTCCATCCTTACATGTTACTGAGCTTTGACCGACAATTACAGCCACTGGATTCAAGATGTTCCCGACCAGAAGCAAATTGTCTCACAGTACTGCCGTTATGTCGGAGAAATCAAGACTGGAAAAAACGTAAAGCAAATGGTCCGTCGCGCCCTCCAACTCGCAACAAGCCATCCCCAAGGACCCTCATATCTCATGGGCGCCCGCGAAGTCATGGAGGAAACAATCGAGCCATACACCATCAACTCCGCCTTCTGGAAACCTGTTGCACCTGCAGCTCTCCCTCAAGAAGCCGTGCAAGAAATTGCAGAAGCTTTGGTCAACGCGTCTGACCCACTCGTCATCGTCGGCTTCACAGGTCGGAACCATGCAGCTGTTGAACCTCTTGTCGCGCTGGCGAATACTATCAAAGGACTGAGGGTTCTTGACACGGGATGCTCGGATATGTGCTTCCCTGCTGATCACCCTGGCTGGCTGGGTATGAAGTACGGCGTTGACTCGGCGATTCAGAACGCGGATGTTTTTCTTATCCTGGACTGTGATGTCCCGTGGATTAACAAGCTTTGTAAGCCAAAAAGTAACGCGAGGATCTTTCATCTTGATGTTGATCCGTTGAAGGAGAGTATGTTGGTGTTTTATATTGATGCTGAGCAGCGATATCGTGTTGATGCCGAGACTTCTCTGAGGCAGATCACAGATTATCTCCGGGCCTCGCTGTCTGAGAAGCTTGCAACGTCTGAGTTTGATCGTCGGGAACAAGCCCTTCAGAAATCATACAAGGAGCGTATCCAGACGCTCGATGCGAAGGCCAAACCTCTGGACTCAGGCAAGCTCACCACAGACTACGTCTGCTCAACATTACGCGCCAAGTTACCAGAAGACACAATCTGGGCAGTTGAGGCCATCACAAACATGATCTCCGTCGCAGATCAAATCCGCGCTACCATCCCCGGCCAATGGATTCACTGCGGCGGCGGCGGTCTCGGCTGGAGCGGCGGCGGTGCACTAGGTATCAAACTCGCCGCTGACGCAGCTGACGCTCTCATCCCCGGTAAACGCAAACGCTACGTCGTGCAAATCGTAGGTGACGGATCATATATGTTCTCTGTGCCTTCAAGTGTCTACTGGATCTCCGCTCGTTATGGTATTCCCGTTCTTACCATCGTGTTGAACAACCTTGGATGGAATGCGCCGAAGAGATCTATGCTTCTGGTTCATCCTGATGGACCTGCTTCGAGGGCGACGAATGAGGAGTTGAATATATCGTTTGCACCGAGCCCGGATTATGCGGGTATCGCGAAGGCTGCGAGCAATGGGGTCATCTTTGGCGCGAGAATTGCTGATGTTGAGGAGTTTCAGAGTGCGCTAGCTGGGGCAGTTGAGAGTTTGGATAGAGGCGTCTCAGCTGTATTGGACGTGGCGATTTAAAATCAAAATGTATAAGGGACTAAAATTCAGAACAAATGACAAATCTGTCTCTTGGTAGCAGATAGATACACTAGCTGGCTTTCGCTGCTGTGACAGTGGATGATCTAAACCTTCAAGACAAACTTTTCACCACTTGCCCCAGCTCTAAGAAGGTTCAGCATCTTCTGAGTCGCTTCCAACCCACCATCTATAACACGAGCCCTAGGCGCAGGCTTAATTCTCCCGTCTTCGAGAGCCTTGGACAACCAGCCGCCGAAAGCCCAGCTTGCTATATCTGGATAATTGACGGTGAACCCCACGCAGTTGGTATGGTGTCCTTCAATACCAGCTGGCAGAGCCATTCGTTCCGGCCACGGCATCAGCGCAGTGGCTTTGCATACTGGTGTCAGATCAGCTGCGGTCAGTATATCCGCGACCGAATCGAAGGAGCTTCCCTCAGCTCTGGCATCCACCACACCGCGGATCTTTGTTCCAGAAGCTTTCATGGCTGCAGCTATCTTCTGCGCGACTTGTGTGTCACGATAGTCCCATGCGTCCTTCACCCCTAATGTCTTTAGCCACCCGTGATGTTTTGGGCTTGCAGTCGCGTAGACATTCCATCCCAGCGCATGTGCTATCTGCAGTGCCGAGACACCTACAGCCGAAGCACCACTCCATACCAAAATCACTCCATCTTCCTCAGCAGTCTTCTCCCGCATTGGTATCCCGAGCCCGTCGAACAGCGCGATAGACGCAGTGAGTATGCCGACGGGAAGTACAGAGCCCTCCTCAAAGCTGATGTTGTCGGGTAAGTGAGTTGTCGCCACTTCATCGAGCAGGGTATAAGTCTGAAACGCTGCCTTGTCGATGTTCTCGCTTATGACACCTTGCGCAAAGCCGATGACGCGATCGCCGGGCTTGAAGCGTGCTACACCAGAACCAACGGATACAACGACACCGGCGAGGTCACTGCCAAGTAAGGCTGGGAAGTTGTTGGAGAGGCCGAAGGTCTGGAATTTCCAGTCTGAGGGGTTTGCAGCAACGACGGCATTCTGGACCAGTAGTTCGCCCTCCCTGGGGGTTGGGGCTGGACGTTGTTGGATTGCCAGTTGACCGTGTTTGACAGGGATAACGGCGGCGACATTGGGCTTTATTGTATGAGACATGCTGTAAAGATTCTACGATAGTTGATCGATGGACAATAATTCAGTATCAATACTGATTGCTTGAGTAGAGATTTCAATGGCAGCTACTAGAAGGATCAGGGCTGTGCCTTGATTTATATCAAAGCCCCTTAAATGCAATTATGCTGATCGGAATAATTTGTCATATTGGGTTTCAATTAGCTCTAATATGACATCAACTCAAGGCTCATGTTGAGGTTCGTCCGATACTCGACCGAATGACAAAGCAAAATCGAGGGGATCAAGAGTCCAGATGATTGGCTGGCGAATAACGGTGGGCAAGTATTTGCGAGAGCGGGTCGCGCCTCATGCATCTGATTGGTCTGTTATTTGTAAAGGCATGCATTTGCACTATTGAATCCCATTCTCATATTGGCTGGCAACACCTTCTTATCACCATCAGCATCTAAGGGTTAACAGCAAGTTTATCAAAGTGCAACCCTCCACCAGATGAACAAACGTTGCTCTGCTGTACAATCCTCGCAACATTCGCATTACACGAAAATCCCTGCTGGCAAGCGTACATGTCCTGCGCATTGCTCCCACCGGTCCATCTCATGCTCTGAAAGATAACCCCATTCGCCAGCGCATTAGTCCACTGGTAGCCCTTGCACGGGTCCCATGTGAGCATGAAGGGATCATAGATAACATTCTTGCAGCCTGTGTCGGAGTAGAGGGCGAAGTTGGTGAAGCGGAGGGGGAGTTGACAAGCTGCCTTTTGGGCGGCGTCGGAGGCGGGGGAGGCGACGGCTGAGGATGAGGGGGCTTTGGAGGTGTCGGTGGGTTGGGAGAAGGGGAGGGTTTTGACGGTTACTTCGGCAGGGACTTTTGGTGCTGCCATGGCGATTGGGGCTGCGAGGAGCAGAAGAGCGATTTCGCGGAGAGAAACCATTGTGTGATGGTAGGTATGCCGT